>WJSH01004747.1:10618-20899 GCA_009757365.2 Lepidium campestre
TGGAGTTGATATGCATAAATATTCACTAGTTTTTCATGCATATTTTGGTTCAATTCCATCATTTAGGACTCATGCATTCACACTTTAGTGTAGATTTCTATTCATTTTGCATTTTAGAGTCCTAGCTAGATCGAGTCCCATATTTTTGATCTTTTGAGTCTTTTCAGGTGAATTTGGAGCATGTTTTGGATCTTGGAGGTTTGGGAATGGAACATTCACTCAAGAAATGGAATTGTATCAAGAAAGGGTAGAAAAACAAGACAAAGTGCATAGGAAGCCACGACCGTCGACCTCAAGGCTGACGTGAGAAGGTCGACCGCGGACGTCCGCAACATCTAGTCTCGGGAAATTCACGGACATTGACCCCTTAATCGACTGGATCACGTCGACGCTAGCTATCGCCCATGGACAGAGAAATCCATCGACCGTATCACTTTTTCCTCTGGACCGCGGCACTTTTTCCTCTAGACTGCAACACTTTTCACTCACCCATGAAAACTCATTCGAGCAAGCCGAGAGTCGACCTCATGGTAAAGCGGAAGGATTGCAGCCGCTCACTGTAAGGAAGATAGGTGGATTCAAGCCACCGATCCAGCCCATACCACCGCTCGTAGCCGAGCATATGAAGCTGATTTCTCCATGTGAGGCCAGGGACGTTTTGGCTAAGCAAGAAGAGTCACGTGAGTTTTCATCAAAAGCTATACACCATCGTGTGGCTGAATCCGAGGAGTACGCTTGAGGTAACTCCAAAAACATTGGTATTGTATGTTGTTGGAAATATCAATGTGTATTGTGCTGCTGTGCCTATGGAGACTTATCTTGAGTCACCATTTAGGGAAGAGGGATCTGATAAAACCCCGAGGATGCCATGGGAGTGTAGCCTCCTGATATACACTATATTTAGCTTCATTATCATGCATATTCTAGTTCAGTTCTCATCATTTAGAGCTTATATTCACTCACTTTAGTATAACTTTGCATTCATTTCATGTTTTAGGGTCCTAGAACTAGAGAGTCGTGTCTTTTTGTTTTCTTAAGTCTTTTTAGGTGGATTAGATATCAAAAGAACAAGCAGATGATTTAGGACACAATAGAGAAAAAGAGTGGAGGAATGGATGTGGAGAAAAGGAGTGAAAGATGGGGTGTGAAGACTTGAAGAAGCATTGGAAAAGGAAGTGTGAAGTGAAGACGGATCCAGCCAAGCACAAGACGGATCCAGCCAAGCACAAGACGGATCCAGCCGAGCACAAGCTAGACCAAGCTTAACCCACAACCGACCGAGCCGATGAAGAGACGGAGCGGTCCCATGGCGCGACCGATCCAGCACCGTTGAAGATATTGTCGTTTAAGCTGAAGGCCGGTCCAGCCCAAAACAGAACCGGCCGGTCCTAAAAATGGACTGACTGGTCCCAAGCCAATTGAGCCAAAAAGGCTTAAATTTCACTTGGTTCCGACCCAGTTTGTCTTGGGTTGACCCAACTCATTTTGGAACTTTAAACCCCTAATGTTCAAGGGTTGAAACACATGACTCTCGTCATTTTAGAGCAGCCACCTAGAGAGAGAGAGAGAATACTTGGGAGGCTCAAGGAGAGGATCATCTTTGGATCATCTTCTCTAATCTATTGAAGATTTCTAGTTCCTTTCTCTTTTCTCTTTCATTGTGTTTATGCTCAATCCTTTTTCTCATCATCTCTAATTTTGTTTATGCTTTGTTTATGCTTTTGTTCATGAGTTTGATCTTCTTGTTTAGTTTCATGTTTTTGATGTTCTTGTTTAGTTTCATTATTTTGTTGGTTAAGTAGTGAAATGATAGGTTGATGGTTTGGTAGATCTAGGGATTTGATGGTTAGATCTTGAAGCTAGGTTGTTAGATCTATAGATTCCTTCACTTAAGGTGTTCTTAATGCTAGGATTGAGTTGGCCATTCAAAATTAGATGCTAGGACTTTTGTCGCCTGATAGGTGTTCGATTAAATGCTTGAATGACCTTTTTGTGAGTTTTCCTTCCCTAGCCAATGAGAGTTGATGTTATGGTGGAAAGTGGTCTTTGTGAACTTGATTATTAATGCTTGTTAATGTTTTGATTGGCAAATGAGAGTGTAACTTGATTGATTACTTAGCAAAGGGTTCAATGCCATAAGAGTGGGTTGTTCTAGTCATTGTTGTTCATGCCCCATGATGGTTTCAATTATGTTCTTATGTTTCTTGATTTAATCATCTTCCCCTAAATCATTTGTCTTGCCTAAACTTATTGTTTTGCCGTTTGTTTGATCTTGTCTAGTCTTCTTTGTTTGCTTTGTTTGAGTTTGTTCCTTGTTTAATTTTAGTAGTTTAATTCTTGAAAACCCAAATCATATTTGTCTCTCTAGCTCGAGTCTAAGCCTTGCAATCTTATCGTGTTGGTTCTAAATTCTCTGTGGATTCGAACCTCATGTGCTACAATGTCATAGTTGTTTGCATTATTAATATTTATTTGATTGTTAGAAAAAGCAAACATCAAATTGGCGTCGTTGCCGGGGAATTTATGCAATTAGCCCTTAGGATTTTGATTTGATTTGCTATAGAGTTTTTCTTTTGTTTTGTTACTAACTTTCTTCCAATTGTTTGTTCTTTTTCAAGGTACAATCACAAGAGAGAAAGCATGGCTTCGGATTTTGCCTCTAGGTTGAAGTCCTTTCTAGAAGCTAAAGAGAGAGGGATAACTTTGGACCCCATTAGTTATCTTGGTTTTAACAGCTCATCCACTTATCAAGAAGGATTTCCATATGGAAATGTTTCTCAAGGGAACCAATATGGATATGGTGAAAGATGCCAATTTTGGGACATCGAGTATGAACATAAAGAAGTTTGTTCTTCCCCAATCTCTGAATAAGAAGAGATTCCCAACATGCTGAAGTTGTTTTTGGAAGAACAAGAGGAGTTTAACAAGAGTATAAGCGTGTTTGGCTCCCATGTGTATGCTTGGGAACAAAGCTCGAAGGATTTGATCACTCACGAGTAAAGGCTCGATGAGAGTATGTTGATGGACAGTTATGAATGTTCAACAATCACTCCTCCCACGCCAACAAAGCTGAAAGATCCGGGTAGTTCCATTTTGCTTTGTGCCATTGAAAAGGACGAGCAAGGGTACTCGACTTGGGACGTCATTGAGAAGGTACTAGCCTCTTGGAAGGTAGAGAAAGGCGAAACCCAGCTCAAAGATGTGGAGACAAACTATAGCGCTAGTGAAGAGATGGTGCAAGAACTTGAACTTCCTTTTGCTTGTGAGGTTGATGAGAATCTTGTGATAAAGTATGAAGATCCTTGTGAAGATATTGTGGTTGTTGAATGCATGGAAAACACGAAGGAAGACTCGATAGTTGAGAGTGAGCTCTCAACTAAAGAGCAAGTGCATGTGCAACCAACATTAAAGCAAGAGACACATGTTGAAATTAAACCTATATAGAAACGAGAGAATCTCATTGAGAAGGCCTACAAGGAAGGTGATGAAGAGGAATCTCCAAAGGTAAAACCCTTTAGCAAGCATGTTGGCATAATCTTCACCATTGAATTGAGCTTAAATGATCCATGGAAGATATCATTATTTGAGGAGGTTAGGATGAAGGAATTTAGGGGATGGTTATATGATGAGTATGATCCGGGAGATCAATGCTCACACCACACTCCTCTCATGAAATGTGGAAGGAGAGTCAAGCTAGTAACTTAAATTAAGCTCACTTGGGAGGGAGTCCCATGAATATCCTTTGTACATATATTTAAGTTTCTTTGTTTGCTTAACTTTTTTGTGTGCTTGGTGGGCTTAGGCCATAGAAATTGAACTTAATTGAAGAGGTTTTTATTGAAAGGAATGAACCATGATCAAGGAGTTTGTAGATTTGTAAAAAGAAAAATGGAAGAATGAAGAAAGAGGAGACCGGCCAAGCCGCAACCAAGACTGGCCGAACCCTCGCGAGGACCGATCAATCCGACTGGTCCTAGTCAAGACTGGTCCAGCATTAGGCGATGTTTTCCGAGACCACTCGAGGTCTGACCAGATTAAAACTCAGACCGGCCGAGACTATCAAGTGATCGGCCGGGCATCGGGCGACGAATTGACAAGATCGCAACCGACCGACCTAGGCAACTTTAGGATCAGTCGGTCTGACTCTAAGCTCGGCTGGTCCCCCTTAAAAGGTAAGTCTATATTCTCTTTTGGGTTGATTTAAGTGATTTCTAATCCCGGTTTACTCCGGTTTAGTTGAACCAAAAGACAATTTGTCTTCTTCCTTATGAGCTTCAAAGAAAATCACACTCCTCACACACTCATTCACTTCATTTTCTCTACAAAAAAAAAAAAATTCTTCTCCACTTTGAAATAGATCATTTTCTCCTCTAATCTTTGTTGATTTTGTTCTAATTTTGTCAAACTTCATCCACTACTTAGTTATTTTCATCAACAAACCAACGTATGTGTTCTTCAAACTCCACTTTTATGGAAGCTTGAGCTCAAATTAGGTACTCTCTATTGAGCTTGAATTTGGGTGATTTGTTTGGTGATTTGGCTTGCTTTGTGATTGCGTTTTGTTGGCCATTTTGATTAGTTAACAATTTTTCAAGCTTAATGGTGAAAATTGAAAATTTTGAGAAGTTAGAGTTAGGTTGATGAATAGTGACAAATTTGTGCATAATGTTTGAAACGATTGTGGTTTGATATGGTTTAATCTTTCCTTGGATAAGGCTAATAGTGATTTGATCCTCAAAGTTGATGGTCTTGTGCGGTTTAACATATTCACTTGAGAATTTCATGACTTGTGCTTAAGATTGTTTGATACTTAGAAAAATCTTGAGTTCTTGTGAATCATGAGTTCTTTAGAATTGCTATTGTGCTTTATTGCTTTAATGGTTACTTAGAGAGTCAATCAAAGTTTAGAAAATGCCTTTGATGCTTTGTGATTTTCCTTTCTAGTCTTTGCCTTTACTTGTGTCATTTTTGGCACCTTGTAGGAACAATGCCGCAAAGGACCCGTAGCCAACTATCTTGTGCCACCAAAACTACAATGCTCCAACTTCATATCAAGGAGTCTCCAATGTTTGACAAGGTACCAAATTCACCAAATTTTGTAAATAGTTTTTAGTAGTCTTTTATTTGTTTTTGCTTTGTATTTTTGTATGCTCTTTCTCTTGGATTATGTTCTCACCGTGACGGTGAGAAGTAAGTCTGGGGGAGAAGATAGTATTTGACATTGGTTTTAGTTGTTTTAATGTTTTGTTTCTTTGAGTCTTGTTTGTGCATATTTAGTATTTCATTTTGCATGAAAAAGTTTTAAAAATACTTTTAAAGACAAGCATGTAGTTGCATTTACACTATATTTTTTTTTTAGGAACATCTAGGACTGTATTTCACTTGCTAATGTTCACTTATTCCAACAGTCAAATAAATACAACAAGCACGAACAACTATGACATTAAAGTACTTGAGGTTCGAATCCACAGATAGCTTAGAATTAGCGCGATGAGATTCCAAGGAATCAACTTGAGCTAAAGAAGATAATAAATTAGTTTAAGTAACAACTAAATGAAAGCAAGCAAACTAAAAACAGAACAAGTTATAAATGATTTAAAAAGCAATGGATCTAGGGATAGGCAATCAATCTAGAGGGATAACAAACAACTCAAGAAGCTAAAGGTTTCAACTAACAAGAACCATCCTAGGGCATGAGGCTCATTCAATCAAGATCAACCCACTCTCATAGCGTTGACCCCTATGCGATCAATAGGTTAAGCTAAACTCTCATTTGCTCTCCTACAGTCTTAAACATTAACACACAAGCTCACAAACACCACTTTCCACCTTAACATCAACTCTCATTGGCTAGGGAAGGAAAGCCCACAAAAAGACTTTTTTAGGACTTTCATCGAACAACTCTCGGGCGATGTCTTTCCCACCATCAAGGTTACTAGTTGATCAAGTTAAACTTAGCATTAAGAACATCTTAAATGGAAGATCTACAGATCTAACAACCTAGCATCAAGAATCATTCATTAAACCCCTAGATCTACCTACCCTTCAACCCATTAGGTGACTACTCACACATATTCAAACGAAACTAAACACAAACAACAAACAAACCCATAATGAAAAGAGAAAAGATGAAAGGATTAAGAAGAAACTCTTTTTGATTGATGAAACAAGGAAATGCTCATAAACCCATCAAAGATTCTTCCTTGTTCTTCCTCAAATCTCAAGTCTCTCAAGCAAGATCCAAAGGATAAAGATTTGAAAAAACTACTCAAAAGAGAAATGTATGTTGGTTCTCTCTAAAATCCAAAGGGTTTTGGGCTTTTATATTGTTGCCAAGAAATCTTAAAAACGAACCGGGACAAACCGAGATTGACCCAACTTAAAAGTGAAATAAAAGGCCTTCACGGCCTGGGACTGGCCGATCGAGGCTTAGGATCGAGCTGTCGCAGGCTTGCCTCGGCCGATCGCTCGCTGGGTTTTGGGTCGTGGCTCTAGTCTTGAGTCCGGTCGGTCATGTCTTGGCCTGGGCCAGTCTTCATTTAGGTTCGGTCGGTCGCTGCGGCGAACGTCAAGTCAAGTAACAATGTCGGGCCGGTCATGAGCCATCTTCGGCTGGTCGAGCCGTGAGTGGCCAGTCTTAGCGTGAGTCCGGCCGGTCGCGGGCTGCGGCTTCTTCTCTAGTTTTCTTGGGTTGGTCTTTCTCTTGTTTCTTCTCCCTTCTTCAACTTCACAATTCCATCTTCCACTCATTTCCTTCATTCCATCCTCCACTCTTGTCCTCTTCAAGGTACCTTTGCTCATCTCCATTACCATTGATCTCCAATCCACCTAAATAAGATCCAAAAACACAAAATATACGACTCTCTAGTTCTAGGACTCTAAGTGATGATATGGATGCAAAACTACACTAAAATGAGGAAACAAAAGACTTAGTATGCAAAATGATCTAGAAAATGCATGATAATGAAGCTGTTTACAGTGTATATCAACTCCCACGGACTTGTCATTTGCTTGTCCTCAAGCAAACAACCGACAATCCCGGAAGAGAGGTTTGAAAGTGGGAACTTAACATGTCAAGACCTTAGCAAAGATTAGCATTTAACGACCAATGATAGACCACACATAGCTCAAAAACAAGATTCCAAGTGAACTCTAACTTCTCAAGGCTTATCTATCTCTATCAAACAACAAGCATTCACAAGAGTCCACAAGCTATTCAATCAACCATTCTTCACATTCATTACTCTCAAGGATATGCAGTTTCACAAATGGGTAGTCAATCAAATACCAATTGCTAGGTGAGAAAAGGCAAGAAAGCACTAAAGATATGAGTGCAAGAAGGCTATTTGATTTAAGGCGACTATACTCTCATGAAATAGGAATGTTAATCATCGCACAAAATTATACTAAGATAAAAACAATTAACACATACAATTCTTAGCTTCTATTCTACCCAATGATCAATCAAGTAGTCTACCCAAAACCATACCTTAGTCTAACCCATTCCCAAAACCAATTCCTAGAAGATTCTACCCTTTTTTGATCATTAAATCCCAAGGAATCAATTAAGGAAATTTTTCAATCAAAGCACATTACACACACTTTCTTAGAACAAATGTGAAAACACTTTATACACAAGCTCTATACTTCTTTACTTAGCTAACCCTCTTTTCTTTTCTTAGCCCTTTCTTTGCTTTCTTGAGGATATTTTTCTTATCAAATAATACATACTTAGAGCTAATCATTCTCTTTTTCTCAAATCTTTGGTGCTAATCTTCTTTTCTCCCTTTTTATCGATTTTTCTCCTTTTTCATAACCATTTGGTTCACCTTTATACTCATTCCAAAACCCCTTCTTTTTACTATCAACCCATAACTCTAAACCCTCTTTCTTTTATTCTCCCTTTAGTGTTAATCTTCTTTGAGCCCTAAACAACAACAAGTCAATATCCACCTAGTGCTAGTTCCATGATTTCCTAACTACCCACCTAAAAAGCTAACAATTGTCGTTTTTATACTTGCACTATTTTGCATATGAAAGCATTATCAACAAGAGTCCTCAATCAAGCAATTCACAATGGGGCATAAAAGAAAGGCAAAAGTTCAAGGTGGGAAACCATTCATTAGGAGAAATGGCTATTTGGACTAATAAGTGTGGCAAATCAAGGTGAAGATAGTCCAAATATATATATGGTTACCATGGCTATGCATTGAAAATCCATAAGTGAGAGAATTAGATTCAATTAAGTTCAAATAATATTCGAGAATGGCATCAAGACTAGCAAGCATCATCAATTTGGCAAATTGCAAGACTAAGAATTCAAAGCACAAAGTGTACAAGATCAACAAGGAGATGTCTAAAACCTAAGGTGTTCCCAAACAAAGTCATTGGCTATATCTAAACACGTTCTTGACAAAATTTGCATCATTGTTCCCAATGCATATGAGGTGCAATCTACATGTATAAACTAACAAATGTATAAACTAACAAAATGTATAAACTATACTCAAAGAAATAAAACAAAACAAATGAAAGCAACGTCAAATACTACCCTCTCTCCCGAACTTACTTCTCAACGTTCCGGTGAGAACACAATCCAAGGAAAAGGGTAAACAAAAATGCATAAGTAAAACAATTAAAAACGAAACGATGTACAAAAGATAATGGATTGGTACCATTAGTTTGGAGAGTCTCTTCCCCAAGGGGGAGAGTAGGAGTCGTGTTCCTCGTCGGCATTCTCTCGGGGTTTGTCTAAGCATGAGAGGTTCAAGAGACAAGATAATCATTTATCATTTCAATTTTCCCCAAATTTCACACCATTTTCGTCACTATTCATTGCTCAAACCCTAACTTCTTCAAAATTGCTCTTTATTCAACAAATCAAGAAATCTAAAGCTTAATTCAAGATACCCAAACCTTATCTAGCATAAAACAAGCATAAACTCCAAGCAAATCTCAATATACAACTTTCCATGAAAATAAAATTGATTTCAGTTCTTGAGCAAACATAGAAATAGAGTTTTAAGAAATACAATCTTTGCTTGTTGAGGAGCAAATATGATATTGATTCTAGAGGGAAGTTAGAGAGAATGTTGGGTGAAAGGGAGCAAGAGTGAGGTGAGAGAAAATCTTTGTGGTCCAAGAGAGAAGAAGAAGAAGATAACTTTGATGTGGGCCCCTACATACCTTTGCAAAGGGGACCGACTGGTCCTGAAAGTGTCTCGGCCGGTCGAATGGCCATCGTGGTTTGGGCACACGCGGCCTCGGGCGGTCGCTTGCTCTCCTCGGTCGGTTGCATTGTAGGTACAGCCGGTCGCAAGGATCTTTCGGAAAAACATTCCTGATGCCGGACCGGTCTCACCACATCTTCGCTCAGTCTCGTCCCACGATCGATCGGTCCCGCTCTCTCGGTGAGAAACGTCGCCCGACGCTCAGCCGGTCGCTTGTCTTGACCGATTGCGCCACATCTTCGCCCAGTCCTCAGGCGGCTTCGGGAATTTATGTCTGATGTCAGACCGGTCGCGGCTCGACCTCGGCCGATTGTGGCTGATGCTGGGCCGGTCTTCACTACTTCTTTCTTGTTTATTTTTGCTTTCTCACCTCACTTGCCTTGGCACTTCATCTTGTCTTTTAACCCCTTTCTTTAAGGTTTTGCCGTGCTTCTTTGACACCAAAACACATCTTATGCAAGCGTCAAAAGGAAAAAATAAAATTTAAACTAAAAAATTCTTGCAAAAACTTAAAAAGAAATATGTACAAAGGATAATCATGGGATTGCCTCCCAAGTGCGTTTGTTTAAAGTCACTAACTTGACTTCGTTTTCTTGTTTATCATGGTGTGAGATCCTTGAGAGACGCACTAGCACCTGGATTGTTCAAGTCCGAAGAAGTTGAGTCGACTTCATCCCTTCTTCCTTTCTTCTCATCATCAAACCCGAAACCTTTTTCCTTACCTCCAACAACACCAATCACTCCACACAAGCTTACCAATGATGCTTGGATCGGATAAGAAGTACCTCCACTCACTTTCTCTAGCACAACCTCCTTGTTTAAGAAATCAATCTTGCCTCCAACCGTGCTAAGGAAGGGTCTTCCCAAAATGAGTGGGATTTCACAATTGGGCTCCATTTCTACCAAAGTGAAATCAGTCGGTATAGTGTATTGATATATGTGTATTTTAACTAGTTTTAGGACTCTTTTACAATCCTTTTTACACGATTTCTCATTCTGTTTTGCTTCATTTTAGGATGTTTTTAGCTTTATCTAGCATATCTTGCATTTG
>WJSH01004750.1:3261-13497 GCA_009757365.2 Lepidium campestre
CAAAGGGCATTAAAAAAAACCAAAACAAACATTTCAAACTTATAAGGTGAGTTTGTTCATTGTTTCCTCCAAACGAACACTTCCAAACTTATAAGGTGAGTATGTGTTATTTTTGCAGATACCAGTCATGATTTTCAGAAATCCTATGCAGGTAAGTTTTTTTTTTAGTTTTCACTAACCCAAAAAAAAAAAATCAAACCTCAATTCAAATTATCTATAACACAAATAAATCTTTGGAAACAATTTAGATAGTTAGTAATTTCTATTTTCTCAAAAAAAAAAAATTTAACTTAAAGAGAATACCAAACAAAATTTTAGATAGCTTTAAAATTGTCTAGTTAATTAAAATCTGCAGTGATAAACATATTATTGTGAATACAAACCTAACATGGAGTCCAGTCTTTTGATTGTTAGATATTTCATGTTTAATATGTTTTCATATTTTCATGTTAGTCACTCAATTTTTAATTAATTTGACAATTTAAAAATTTGCAAAAAATATCAATATAAAAATCAACAGTTTTACACAAAAAATAACTAGGTAATTTTAAAGTTCTTTAATTAATTTAAAACTTGAGTGATAAAACATATGATTGTGAAAACAAACCTAACATGGAGTCCAGTCTTTTGATCCTTAGAGATTCCATGTTTAATATGTTCCCATATTTTAATGTTAGTCACTCAATTTTTGATTAATTTGACAATTCAGAAATTTGAAAAAAATAAATATCAAAAATATTCTAACATTTGTACCAAAAAATTAGGTAACTTTAAAGTTGTCTAATTAATTAAAAACTTGAGTAATAAGACATATAATTATGAAATCAAACCCAACTTTAAGCCAAATCTTTTGATTGTTAGAAGTTTCATTTCTAATACGTAAACACATTTTAATGTTACTATGTTAGTCACTCAATTTTCGATTAATTTGACAATTTAAAAATTTGCAAAAAAAATATAAAACTTAATCAAAAATATTCTAACACTTTAACCAAAAAATTAGGCAATAGTAAAGTTGTCTATTAATTAAAAACTTGAGTCCACTCTTTTGATCATTAGAGATTTCATGTTTTCTATGTTTTCACATTTTGACGTTAGTTACTAAATTTTTGATTAATTTGAAAATTTAGACATATGCAAAAAGAAAAATATCAAATTTCATTGAAAATTATCATAATCTTTTTATAACCCATATAAATATAAAGAAACAAATTTAGATAGTTAGTAATTTATATTTTGTAAAACAATTTTAAAAAATAACTTACGATAAAACCAAAAAAATTAAGTAACTTTTAAATTGTCTAATTAATAAAAAAAAATTGAGCGATAAAACATATAACTCTGAAAACAAACCAAACATGGAATCTAATTGGTTGATCGTTAGAAATTCTATGTTTAATATGTTTTCTTATTTTAATGTTTGTCGCTCAATTTCTCATTAATTTGACAATTTAAAAATTTGCAAAAAAATATCAAAACTCAATAAAAATTATCCTTACCCGCAATGTTGGAGGATATCTAGAGATTACATTTGTAAACAATGTTCAATGTATGCTTTGATATAAGTTTTAAGGAGAATATCCCATAAAAAATCTTCAATTTGGCAGCCACTTATATTTTACACCTCAAACATTTTTACTCCCACAATAAACCTCTTGAAAATAACATTTTTGTGTTTTAAAAATAATTATTTTTAAAAAAAATTATAAAAAATCTTTAAAATCTTTAAAAATCCAAAAATACAAAACAAATGTATTTGATTATTACAAAAAGTTTGTTACATGTATTTTTTGATATTTGATTATGGATATTTTTGATACACGTGTTTTTATCTTTTGAAAAGAAAATTCTTTTAATAATAAATTTTAATTGTTGTTATTCAAGATTTTTTGAAATTTTACTGGATTTTTATTCAAATTTTTGAAATTACTTTGATTTTTAAAATTTTTAAGTTTTTAAAATACATAATAGTGATTATTTTTGAGTTTAATATTTTAGAAATTACTTTTAGAATTTATGGATTTATTTCAATATAATTTCCAGTATTTGATCGTTATGTTTTTATATTTTGATATTAATCACTTAATTTTGACAATTTAGAAATTTGTAAAAAAAATAAATGATTTTAGATAGTTAGTAATTTCCATTTTGTCACACAATTTTATTTTAACTTAGGATAATACCCAAAAAAAAAGTTTAGGTAATTTTAGAATTGTCTAATTAATTAAAAACTTGAGTAATAAAATATATAATTATCAAAATAAACCAAACATGGAGTCCAATCTTTTGGTCGTTAAATTTTTTATGTTTAATATTTTTTAATATTTTGATGTTAGTCACTCAGTTTTTGATTGATTTGACAATTTAGACATTTGCAAAAAAAATTATCAAAACTCAATCAAAATTATCCTAACATTTTTTATAACAAAAAAACAAAAGAGTTAAAACAAAATCTCTCAAACCCTAGCTTTCACTTTTACAATATTTAATCCTCTTGTTAGCGGTGGTTCTCACTACCACTGGAAAACCCCTCTTCTGACTCAAACATCACATCACTTAGCTGAAACACTGCATTTCTCTTACTCATCTTAATATTTTGTTCCCCAATTTTGCTTTTCCTTTTATCTTTTCAATATTGTTCATTTAAAAATAGGGGTAAATTCGTAAATGAATGTTAAATTCCTAATTTTGCATATATCATAGTCATTTTGTTAATGTTCATATTATCCTTTGTTATTTCACAAATTCATCCGTTCTCAAAATCATGTGTCTTCTTTATTCAAGACAAAGTCAAAGAATGAGAAGTTCAGTTTAGAATAATAACATATATATGTAGTTACATGTTTCTTCTTACGAGTTAACTCTTGTTATTTATTCTTACATTGAACATATTTTATATAATTTATATATACATAAAACATCTTTCCAGAATCATAGTACATTTTCTCGAGTCATTTTGATTAAAAAATTAAGAAAAATCCAGTGTCATTATCACGAAGCATAAACATATATATTATCTAATATACTGACAACTACAAAATGGTGCATGCACAAGGATTCATTATGGTGTATGATTCTGCATTTCTTTTTTGGAACAGAAACTATTCATATAATGAGATGACATGACCAAGATCTCCAGTGAGAGTAATTAACACCAACCTTTGGAAAAACATGTAAGTTAGGAATCTGAAAATCATAAATACAAGTTACTATAGAACTGAGGGAAATATTTTGATTGTTACAAGTCTCTGCGTATATTCATTTTTCAGAGGTTTGGAGAGATTCTGGCTATGATATATATATATATATATATATATCTATGCTAACATCATAAGAAAAGTGAAAAGTGAGTAAATTAATATATAAAAAAATGAAACTAAATCTTTTATGGACGATCTTGTCTACCATAAATCATACCAGCCTTAACTATAAACATAGGCTAATAAATTTGAACCAGCAAATGAATTCATGTGGCAGCGAGTGATGATTCACATTCACCAGACAAACAATCCAATCATTATACATGCATGCATGCGACTCAACAACTATTCAGAATTTAATTGATTAAAATACTTAAGAAATGAAATATGTTGGCATGAGTCGACAGATGCAATGTACTTATACTCTCAGCTTCTCTGTGATCGCTAATTTAATATATAAATTAGTGACTTATTAATCACAGGAAATTTTCTATTACCACGAATGAGCCATGAAATATTTCATGGCTAGGTTAAAAACCTACAAATAAAAAACACCGAAAAAGCACAAAATAAACTTAAATAGTCACGTTCCTATATCCACGAAAATGTCATATAAATTTTTGTGGCTATAGAATCATAACTAATTATTTTTAGGCTATTTAAAATATTTTTGTGGTTTTTCAGTGTATTTTTCGTAGTTTTTCAACTCATTCACAAAATCTTCCTAGCACCTTTTTTTAACTTTTCTATACCAATTTTGCAAATTGCTTTTTAATGACTTGAAACCAGTGAAAGCCTATTAAAATAGAAAAAAATTACTTAGAATGGGAAAATAGTATTTTCTAACCCAAACTATTTGCATAGTGCGTTTTGATATATGAATTATAGATCATTGTCGAATTTACTACGTAAATTTTCTGATATATGTCGAATTCAACTTTAACTTTAACGGTGTTAGTCACTTAAATATGGGATAAATTAAAAGAAAAAATAGCATTTTTAACCCAAACTATAAGTATTGTGCGTTTTCATAAACTAACAATAATACCACACATAAACATACACAAAAATATTACAAAACAAAAACAAAATTAAACTATAAAATTTTAAAAGTATCACCTCATTTTTACTTTGTTTGTTTTATTAAATTCTTAAATCAACCAATTTGACAAAAATGATATGAGAGATTGCTCTGTAAAATCTAAAATTTTAATTTTATAGCTTGATAATAAGCTACATCTATATAACAAGACTATAGGTGTTTAATCCGGAGATCTGTTTTGTTTTTCTTTAAGTTATTCAGATTTTGGGTTGTTCGGTAAAGAAAATTAGTTACTAAACTAAATTTGTACCCGGATTAAACACTCTTTGGGTGATTGAATTAAACCTTATGCGAAACAAAAAATTATAAAGATTCACTGTTTATTAGCTTTAGAAAATATAACTCAAAAAACTAAAACTCTCGATATCTCAATCTCACAAGTTATGCCACAACATTGGCATCTCCTTATATAGATTAGATTAATCCTGTTTCTAATAGGAATACACTTATATTTAGATAAATCTTAAATATAACAACTTAATCTAATCTAATATGATTAGATAACTTATTCACTAAGTTAACTTGTTGTTCAAGCTTATCTCAACATTTTCCTCATTAAGCTTGAACTCTGCTTTTGTGTCTTGAACTCTATTGAAATCTCTCATCTCATTGAAGTTCAATCTTCCAAGTGCCTTTGTTAAATTGTCCGCCTTTTGTTTGTTTCCGGGAACATGTTCAACCTCAATTAATTTATTCTCAACACACTCTCGAATGAAAAGAAATCTCTTGTGTATGTGCTTACTTCTACCATGGAAGACCGGGTTCTTGGTAAATGTTATTGCCGATTTAATATCAATAAAGATCGGAACCTTCATGCTTTCTCTACCCGTGATCTTTTCAAGAAGTTTTTAAAGCCATATTGCTTGTTTAACTCCTTTGGTAGCTGCCATGAATTCTGCCTCACATGAAGATAAAGCCACGATATCTTGCTTTTGTGAACACCAAAATATCATACAATTATTGAAGTAAAAGATATGTTCGGTTGTGATCTTCCCATCATTAATATCCACATTATAGCTACTATCACTAAATCCTTCCAAACCTTTGTTCCCATGCTTATATACAAGTCTGTAAGAGAGAGTCCCTCGAAGATACCTTAACACTTGCTTTAAGGCTGCACCATGTGACTCCTTTGGATCTTGCATATATCTACTTAGTAATCCAACACAATAAGATAAATCTGGTCGTGTGTCGAGCAAGTATCAAAGACATCCAATGATTTTACTATACTCCTTTGCATCGATACTTTTTTCTTCTTGTGACTTTGAAAGCCTTAAACCCGTGTCCATTGGTATGTGATAAGAGTTGAATTCATGCATTCTTGCTTCTCCAAGAAACTTCCTTGCATATCTTTCTTGTTTTAAAATAATTCGGCTTTTTTCTTGAAGTGCTTCTGTTCATAAATAGTAAGTCAACTTCCCAAGATCACTCATCTCAAACTTTGTTGAAATACCTCTCTTGGACTCATGAATAAGATCATTACTCGAACTTGTAACAAGGAGATCATCGACGTAAACTACTACAAGTAAGAGTTGATCCTTTACTTTCTTTCGGTACAAAGAAGACTCTTTTGTACACTTCTCAAAATGTAACTCTTTGAGAATCTTGTTCAACTTGTTGTTCCATGCTCTCGGTGCTTGTTTTAGACCATAAAGTGCTTTGCTTAACTTATAGACTTTTTTGTCTTTTCCCTTTAAAACAAAACCTTCTCGAACCTTCCTCCTTTAACTCACCATGTAGGAATGTTGTCTTTACATCTAGGTGATATATTTCTCATCCATTAGAGGCTGCAAGAGCAATTAAAAACCAAACTATTTCAATCCTTGCAACCGGTGTAAACACTTCTTTAGAGTCTATACCGTGTCGTTGAACATAATGAAACGCCCACGTCCCACAATCCGCCCACGTCCCACAATCCGCCCACGTCCCGCCATCCGCTCGCATCCTGCAAGTTCGTACGGGTGATTCTAGACGTGCGGCTGGGCTAGACCGGTCGGAATGAGTAAATGGTGGGTTTGGGTGAACGGATCAGAATAGCTCGAGCCAAGTACCAAGAAATCACGATCCAAGCCGAGTAGTAGCCGCAGAAATCCGAACGTTCGCAAGATTTAGGCGGAAATTAAGTCAGAGTTCTCGAAGGACTTAGACAGCTGTGTGGCCGAGTAGGTACGTAAGCTAGTTGGACCGTAAGTTGGCCGATGCGTAGCCGAGTAGGTGTGTAAGGAGGTTTAAGCCGAAGCAAGTAGCTGTGTAACCAAGTAGCTGGGTGAGCAGGTTTGGAATGGGTCAAGCACCTGCGTGAGCAATTAGCTGCGTGAGCAGTTTTTGTCCGAGATCAAGCAAACAATCAGCTGTGTGGTAGCGCCTAATGTAAACCCAAAGGCGAGGGAAGCTAAGAAAAACCCAATGGCGAAGGAAGCTTTAGCCAGTTCAGGTTCTATAAATACCTCTCACTCTGTTCTCTTTTGAAGGATCACGAGAAAGATAGAGAAAACTCAGATAAAATCTAGAAAGAGCTAAGTAAAGCTAAGGTGTTCGAGAAATATTAACTCTAATTCGAGAAGTGTTCAACAGTGATCAAGCTTTTAACGAGTTGATGTGATCAGTGTTCGAACTAAGAAGCATCAAGAGGTGTCAGGTAGAAGTTCGACTAAGGTAAGTGTGTGATCATGGGTCTAACTCGGGTTAGTTTTAACTTAAATTTGTTAAGTCTAAGGATGGGTAGGTTTGGTTACGATTATTGCTTGTCATACTTATACTTGATCATTGTTTGGTCGTTGAGTGTCTTGGGCTAGTCAGAGTCTGGTCATGGTACATGCTTGACAGCTGGTTATAGCGGGGCATGAACGGATCAAGGAAAGACTGCCAGCGGTCTTGGGTATTCAGGCGGACTGAATGGTGATTTGACTTGCATCTTTTATGACTTGATTGAATTGAAAGTTGTTTTGATCCTTGTTATGATCCGTTAGACGGAAAGATCCACTCACTAAGCTGAATGTTTCTTAAGCTTTCTTTATGAATGTAGGTGAGAAGGTTGCCCATGAAAGGATCTCAAAAGGCTAAGCTATGGGCGGGACCAAGGCGATCTGAAGGAAGGGATGGTGTAGAAAGGGTACTTGTTCTAGTTTCAATATGATATAGAAGCTTGGTAGCTAATATCGTTGTACTAGTACTTGTTCATAAATGAAATGAACCATTTAAGCATGAAATTAGGTCTATCTATCTAAGAAAAACTCTGAAAATGACTAAGTATAGCAAAAAGGAATGCAATCTGTTTATTAAATGTTTGCCACTAGTCTTTCTTTATACTTGTTTATGCTTCCATCCGAGTTCCTTTTAATCTTGAATACCCACTTTAGTCCAATTGGTTTGACGCCAATAAGAAGATCAACAAGATTCCAAGTCTTGTTCTTGATGATCGATGAAATCTCAGCTTCACAAGCTTTTAACCAAACCTTTGCTTTTTTTGCATCCTCAAAATTAAAAGGTTCTTTATCTAAAGTGAACAACAAACGTACACCTTCTTTCTCAGCCAAAAGAACATATTCTTGAAGATAACTTGGTCTTGTTTACTGTCTTGTGGATCTCCTTAACTCAACCTCTTGGTTACTCTCATCCACAACTCCATTTTTTTCTTGAAAACCGTCTTCATCGACAACTTCATCATTGTCATCTTCGTTCTCTTCCTCCTTGACAATGATGTTATCATCACTTGTAACATTAGTTTTGATTTCTCCAAAACTAATTAGATCATAACTCGCTTCTTTATCTTCTCCTTTCCAAATCCAACTCTTGTACTTATCGTAGATAGTATCTCAACTAACAATTATCTTTCGATTTGTAGGATCAAGTAATCTATAAGCCTTTGATCCAGATTCAATTCCAAGATGAATCAACACTCTTGATCTGTCATCTAGCTTCTTGATGTGAGTTGCTTCTAGCTTCGCATACCCAATGCAACCAAAGATACAAACATTTGCAAGACTTGGTTTCTTTCCTTTAAAAACTTCATATGGTGTTTGCTCCTTTATAACTCTTGTTGCAACTCTATTTATGAGATAAGTAGCATGCCTCACCGCCTCTCCCCATAAATAATTAGGTAAATCCATATGTTTTAATATACTCCAAGTCATCTCCATTAGAGTTTGATTTCTTCTCTCAACAACTGCATTTTGTTGAGGAGAATATGGTGCCGCAAGATGTCTCCTTATCCCATGTTTATCACAAAACATAGAGAACTCTTGAGACACAAACTCTCCACCTCTATCTGTTCAAAATGTTCTGATTGAGACTTCAACTTCTTGTTCGACAATTGCTTTGAAAATCTTAAATTTTCCGAAGGCTTCACTTTTTTCTTTTAAAAGAAAAACTCACATATATCTTGAATGATCATCAATGAGAACAAATATATATATTTGTTCTTTGCAGCTGTAGATGGTGAGATTGGTCCACAAAGATCACCATGAACCAATTCAAGCTTTTGTGTGGCACAAAAATTTGTTATTTTAGGAAAACTTAGTCTTGCTTGCTTTCCAAGTAAACAAGAAGAACAAATTTACTTTTCTCCTTTGAATTCTGGTAATCCATTAACCAACCCCTTATTTGCCATTAGCTTCATCGTATCAATACCAATATGATCCAATCTAGCATGCCAACCCCTTATCCAATCTATTCCTTGATCTTTTTGCTCTCACCATCAAATTTCCTTCTTTGTCAAACATGTTTAAATAGTCTTCCTTCATTCGAACCTCACAACCAGATTATGTAACTTGTCCGAGACTAATAATATTGCTTCTTAAATCTGGTATGTAGTAGACTTTGTTCAAAATCTTTTGTTTGCCTTTCTTGCATTCAAAAAGAATTGAACCCTTCCCTTTAATGTCCACTCGTGAATCATCTCCGAACTTAACATTTCCCGTGATCGTTTCATCAATCTTGTAGAAGTAACGTCTACATCCAGTCATATGATTACTAGCACCATTGTCCAAATACCAAATCTTATCCTCTTCCAAAGATTTCTCGTATTTTCTCGGCTCTACATTCCTTTCATTGAGAAAAACCACCTCATGCATCATCCATTCCTCTGCTTCTTGTGTATCATCATCGACTTCTTCTTCTTCATATGCCTCTTGAAGCTTGAAAAGTCTATCGGGACACCTAGATGCGAAGTGATCTTTCTTATCACAACGAAAGCATATCACTTGAGAGTAATCTTTCTTTTTCTCCATTACCTCTTCCTCTTCATCTTCCATTACCTCGTCCTCCTTGCCCTCTTCCTCTACCTTGTCTACTGTTTTCTTGAGAATCTATATTCACATACATAAGCTTTCCTTGATAATCTTGTTGGTCCTCACAAATTCTTTTCTCATACGCTTTTAATCTCCCAATTATATCTTTAAAGCTTGTTTTGTTAAGATCAATAACTTTTTCAAGAGGAGCAATAATATGTATATATGTTCTTCTTGGTAGACTATTAAGAAATTTCTTAACAAGCTTCGGCTCAGCAATGTTCTCTCTGAGTGCCGCTTTCTTTGATGATACCTCTGAAATTTTTCCGACAAAATCATCAATGATATATGTCTCCTTCATCTTCATACGATCAAATTCAGCCATTAATGTTTATAACATTGCTTCCTTCACTCTTTCAACTCCCACATACCTAGACTTAATTGCTTCCCACACCTCCTTTGAAGTGCCAAGATCTCCTACTTGTAAGATAAGCGTTTTCGGTATTTTGAAATCAACAAAAAAAAAAACTTTAATTCCATTTTTCAGAGTTTTATATTTTCTTCTTCTGTCATAGTTTGTGGAATTTTATCTCTTCATTTATTTTGTGATCAATTTTTATGGGTTTGGTCAGTTTTCTTGTTCAATCTTACAATATTATTGAGTTTTTTTTTTTTTTTTTTTTTTTTTTTTTTTTTTTTTTTTTTT
>WJSH01004755.1:790-11760 GCA_009757365.2 Lepidium campestre
ATTGTCTTTGGATATTACGCACCAAAGAGAGAACAAATTTGAGAGGAGATTTTTGATTCAAAGTTTGTTGTTTTTCCATTAGAAGCCACGAAATTTAAAGGAAAAAGGATGAGTTGTCTTGGACACACTCCCAAGACAAACTCGAAAATGACAGAAAATTAAAGGAAGAAATGAGTTGTCTTGGACACATTTCCAATACAAGGCATTTAATCTGTTTTCGAAAACTACAAAGCATTAACTCTTTTATTTGACTTCTGAATGGCCCTAAGACTTAAGCCACGTTTTTGGATCTTCGAATCAATGGACTAAGTCTCTTAATTCAGCAAATGGGTCCCTTGTATTGTGTAATCCAATTGCCTCGTTAAAACCTTACTTGGAAAACCCAATGGGACAAAACCAAGTGAAGGAAAAAGAGTACAAATAGACTACACACCCATTTGTTGAATGCAAGTCAATACCATCGTGGTAAGACTTGAATGATGATCTCCATGAACTTCCATATGCTTAATGAGTCCTCCAATAGCTTGGTTGAAGAGCTTGGTCCTTGATCTTGTCATTGTTCCAGCGGGAACCTGCAGGATATCTTCTTCCTTTGGCTCCTCATCTTCACTCAAGTTGATGCTAATCGAGGGCATATCTGGAGTGTTCTCTAAATTGTCCAATATCACATCACTCTCTCTCCGTCTCTATTTGTTATTGCCATGGAAGTTTTTGGTAATTTACTGCAGGAAGAATTTTCAGCAAATTGAATTGGATTTCACCCT
Organism: Lepidium campestre; assembly: GCA_009757365.2. Classification (NCBI taxonomy): domain Eukaryota; kingdom Viridiplantae; phylum Streptophyta; class Magnoliopsida; order Brassicales; family Brassicaceae; genus Lepidium; species Lepidium campestre. Next base: position 1,555 of record WJSH01004755.1, read on the forward strand.
CAAGCTAAGGATCTCCGGATTACTCATCTTGCATTCGCGGATGATGTGATGGTCTTCTTTGATGGCTATTTGACATCTCTCAACGGTATCTCTTCATCCCTTGACAAATTTCAGAACTTGTCTGGTTTGGTAATGAATAAGGCAAAGACAGAACTCTTCTCAGCTGGCTTAAATGATATTGAATTAGCTGCAGCTTTCTCTTCTGGTTACAGCAAAGGTTCTCTTCCTGTAAGGTATCTTGGGCTTCCCCTCATGCATAGAAAACTGCGACTCTCTGAATATTCTCCACTTATTGATGCAATAACTTCTAAGTTTACTAGCTGGACAAATAGAACATTGTCATTTGCAGGCCGCCTTCAATTGCTCAAGTATGTGATTTATAGCTACCTAAACTTCTGGTGCTCAGCTTTCTGTCTTCCCAAAAGGTTGTATCAAAAAGATAGAAAAGCTTTGTAATCGCTTTCTCTGGTCTGGGCAAATAGACACTCGCTGCTCTGCTAAAGTGTCATGGAAAAGAGTGTGTCTCCCAAAATCTCAAGGAGGTCTCGGTCTCAGGTGTATATCTTCTTGGAACCAGGTTATAAACCTCAGACTTATTTGGCTCTTGTTTTCAAACAGTGACTCATTATGGGTGGCTTGGAATCATAAACATAGATTAAACAAACTCTCTTTTTGGGCTGTTGGAAATACTCACCTGTCCTCTATGATTTGGAAGTCGATGTTGAATCTTCGACATTTAGCTAAGCAGTTCATCATTTGTGACATTGGGAATGGAAGAAATGCAAGCTATTGGTTTGATTCATGGAATGACTTAGGTCCATTAATTGATACCGTAGGACTAGATGGGCCTCGGATTACAGGGATTCACAACTCTGCAGTTGTATCGGATGGTTGTGTAAATGGTGAATGGATTCTTCCCTCACCCAGAACAAGAAACGCTACATTGAGAGTGTTGCGTGACTGTCTCTTGCGAACTAAAGCGCCTTTGGCATCCTGTGATAATGACCTGTATTTGTGGAAAGCTGATAATGTTGCTCACAACTGTTTCACTTCTCAGAGAACTTGGGCATCTTTGGAACCTTCAGCTCCTTCTGTTGCTTGGGGAAACTGTGTTTGGTTAAGGGTCACGTCCCTAAACATGCTTTCCATTTCTAGGCTTCCACTTTAGAGAGCCTTCCTGTGAAATCAAGATTATTCAATGGGGAATTTCTCAAGATCCAGCTTGTTGTATGTGTAACTTCTACCCAGAATCTAGAGATCATTTACTCCTTTTCTGCGATGTAAGTTCTCAGATATGGCATATCATCCAACAGAGACTTGGATCTGTTGAATTTGTTTTCAACAATTGGGAGCATCTTCTGTCTTGGCTTCATCAAGCTTCTGGTAAGGGAATGAGGAAACTAAGGAGCTTTGTGGTGCAGTCAACTATTTATACTTTGTGGAAGGAGAGGAATCTCAGATTCCACACCTCTTGCTCAAGATCCATTTCTGAAATTTTCAGGTCAATTGACAGAGCTGTTAGAGACATTGCCCTGGCCAGATTGAATCATTCATCCTGTGACAAACTGCTTTTAAACTGGTTCAAATATGAGTGATATCTGTAAGGTTAATACCATATATGTAATGAATTGTAAACAATGGGAGGTTTAATTTTTATCCTCTCATTGTAGCTGTCTCTTCTTGTAACAAAACTGCTCTTGATATATATACATTTACATTTTATAAAAAAAAAGAATATTACTTTCACTTTTCCTTAAATGAATATTTTCTTAATATTACTAATTGTTACTTTTTCATAATGAACCGGAACAAAATCAAACACCAAATGACACTCGATATATCTTTATTAATGTTTAGGTTTTTAGAGTTTTATCCATTAAACTTTTATTAATTTTGAATTTTTAATAAAAATACGTGAAAAATATCAATCAAACACCAAACTTACCAAAAATCTCAAATCAAACACCAACTATCATAATTACAGAATAAACAACGTATTTTTAATTGACTTTATTAAAACCCTGAATTTTGCATACCCCGACGTTAAGTCGTTTAACATAACTAATTAACACGTTTTAATCTCTTTAATGACTTTCTGCATTTTAATTAACCGAAAACATTAACGAGATTGAAACGGGGTTAATTTTGAATAGCATTTGATGAGAATTCCATTAGCATTCTAGGCATATTACTCAACCTAGATTGCCAAGTTAAGGCAAAAATGATCGATGCTATGCCAAGGATTTGGAGACTGAAAAATAGAGTTCGTGGAATTGTATTGTCGAGGGATAAGTTTCAATTTATCTTTCAAAGGGAGGATCTCCAAATTGTGCTTGTAGAGAGATCATGGTCCTATGACAATTGGATCATTGTTATGGAGAAATGGTGCCCAAAACCTACTGCGGATTTTCTAGCAACATTGTCCATTTGGGTTCGGATTCGTAACATTCCGGTGAACTACTACACTATTGAAACAATTGAGCGTTTGGCCGCAGCCATAGGTAGAGTTGAAGAGATAGCGTACAATCCCAAAGTTTCACAGAAGACTAACTATGTTCGAGCTAAAGTGCTTTTTACTGTCACCAATCCAGCCAAGGAAGCTCAAATCCTCTACCTTCCTTTCGGCGAAAAAGTGGCAATCAATTATGAATACGAGAAGCTACGCAAGAGGTGTTTCCATTGTCAACGTCTCACTCATGAGATGGCTTTATGTCCTTGGCTCAAGGCATCCAAACAGACAAATCAAGTGCAACCAGAGCCCGATAACAATCCCGTGAAGGTAACGGAGTTGCAGAATAAGAACAAGTGCTTGGCCTTGAAAGCTCCCACTATATCGGTATTGAATCATGTAGTTCCACCTGGTTTCTATGCCTTGCTTGCTCGTTTACCTAGAGAAGAACGTCATGTACCTCAACAATACATGGCACATTCAGACCCGACAGAGAGACAAGCTCGAATTATCCGGGTCCAACTGTCGTTTGAAGAACTGGCTGAGAAGGAAACTAACAGTCAACCGATGATCACTCATGATCTTAACAAAGACATAGGTAAAGTTTATGTGGCAACAGATGAAGAGCATCAGAGTGACAACACAAGTGCAGGATTCTGACCCCGATCAACTATTACCTGTGATTCATCCGTTTGTATCATCCCCCGTGTTTCACATTGGTAGTTCGAAGAATAAGGAACAAATTAACAGACCTAAAGTTAAGAAGGCTAGAGGAAGGCCTGCTGCATGGGTGAGGAAACAAAGAGGTGACAATACTTTACCAACGCAACAAATTCCTACCAGTCCAACTCTTGTACTAGGCGAGAACAGTAAGAGGAAGATGCTGGAAGCACATTCTGTGTCTGCAAAAAAAAACCAGAAAACTCCAAGTAAAGTGGTGGCTCCCGAGGTGAAGCCGCTGGCGTCCAAATGAGTATTATGAGCTGGAACTGTCAAGGTGCAGGAAACACCGAGACAGTTTGTCACATTCGAGAGATACAGTGGATGTTTTCCCGGATTTCATGTTTCTCATGGAGACGAAAAAAGGAGATGTTTACATTAAGAATTGAAGGAGTCTTTAGGATATAATAAGATGTTCACAGTAGAACCCATCGGGTTGAGTGGTGGACTTGCTGTTTTCTGGAAGGATTGCTATGATGTTCAAGTTTTGTACGCTGACAAGCGAATAATTGACATGAAAGTAATAATGAATTCGATTTGCTTCTACGTTTCTTTTGTATTTGGCGATCCGGTGCGTAGCAACGGTAGACAAGTTTGTGATCAATTATCAGCTATCGACTTGTTAAGAGATGATGAATGGATTGTTTTGGGAGATTTTAACGAGCTACTTGACAACTCAGAAAAACTAGGAAGCCCTACTCGTAATGATTCATCGTTGTGGGATTTTAGAGATATGGTCTCTAATTGTAAACTCAATCACATTTATAGCAAAGGGAATTATTTTTCTTGGGCTGGTTGGAGAGATAATGTATGGATTCATTGCTGGTTAGATCGGATTTTTGGCAATGACAATTGGTTTAGACTCTTCCCACAGTCAAGTATGCAATACCTCTGATAACAGGATTTTCACTATCAAATGAATCCTAATGTACTATCATGGTCATTGTAGTACTGTAGGTGTCAATCCAAATGAGTGTGTAACTAGCAATCAGAATGTGATAGACTACTCCAATTCAAGCCAATCTATAGCGGATTAATCATCTAGCAACCGAAAACAAATAACTCAAACAGCAGTGTCTAAAAGAAACAACATGCAAAACGAAACAACGGTAAGAATAGAACAACGGTAAAAACAGAGTAACGGTAAAAACAAAACAGCAGTAGAAACAAAGCAACGGTAAATCAAGCAAAAAACAAAGTATTAAGCAACGGGAAATAAAGGGGGATCTTAAGGAGCTGGGGATCATGGATCAACAGATCACCTAAGTCTACTAGGTTACTTAACAAAACTCAATAGAGCGGATCTCTAGGCCTTAAGTTCATAAGCTACTGAATCCACTCTCATGGCAAACAAACTTAGAGAAGCTATCAACAGACCCTATCATCACAGGCGTTTAACAACCTATCTGGCATGAAGCATCAACTTAATCTAGCCAATAAACAACTTAGACAATCAATCTCTTGAGCTAAGAGTGTGAATCTCTGTGATGATTCGATCATACATTTTATCAAACACCTGTTGGGTGCTAAAATGTTTAAGAACGGATTTCAATTGATCAGAGAGAAATAAGTATTAACAACACCAAAACAGAAGAGATCTATGCAAATATATCCTTAAGCAACCTAGAAGACCAAAGATCCACGCTAATCTAGCCCATCTCCTCTTGAACCCTAAGTAAACTACTCAGACATCAATGGGGAAACAAACACAACATGAGTCGAAACAGAAAACGTAATCATAAAACTCATAAGAAATGATGAACAGTAAAGAAAGACAACATCAAATTTCATTCAACAGTAGAAACCATTCAACGGTAGAAAAGATTACAAAGAGAATAACGCAATAAAGAGTCTTTCACAAAAACGGCAAAAAACTAAGATATCCATTTTAGTGTCATCAAAGAGTTTATATACTCCTCCCACTAAAACCTAAAACTAAGTCCAAAATAAAAATCCAACTAAAACCCTTCTGAATCAGTTAACTCGTCCCATATGTAGAGTGGCCCATCGAGTGGTAAATGCATCATCAATTCGATCCATTTGCTAGAGTGGCCCATCAAACTGGTATATGCAGAATCAACTCAAGCTGCACCATCGAGTGGGACCAAAATCAACTCGACCTTTCTGCTATAGTGGAATCAAGTCGACCTATCTGCTAGACTGGAATCAAATCGACTTGTTTGCCAAAGTATAATCAACTCGAACTGTCTGCCAGAGTGAAATCAACTCGACATGTCTGCTAGAGTGTAATCAACTCGACCACTGACTCGAGCAAGAGTGGATGAGTTGCATCAGCGGGATTAACTTGACCACTGACTCGAGCAGGAGTGGATGCGCTGCATCAGCGGGATCAACTCGACCACTGACTCAAACAAGACCAAAATCAACTCGAGCAGGACCATAATCAACTCGAGCAATCAACTCGAGCAGGACCATAATCAACTTGAGCAATCAACTCGAGCATGACCAGAATCAACTCGAGCACCATTCTTCTCCTTTGTACTTTAATCGTGCATCATCATTATGTCCAAGCTCAGCATCCTTCCCTATCTCAAGAATGGTCCTTGAAGCTCCTTAAAACACTTGAAAACAACTCCAAATGCAAAGTGTATGCTATGCAAATGCAGACTGTGCAAATGAACCTAAAAGAACTCTTATATGATGCAAACACTGTATGAATCAATGCAAAATAAATGGCAAATGACTCCTTAAACTAGCTAAAATGTATACATATCAACCTCTCTATGTGGGCGTCTGACCATATCCGATTATAGTACAATTCATCGAGGTAACGACACAAAGAGACAAACATCGATTCACATATGACCACATATGGGTTTTGAAACCAGGGATTAAAGATGTTGTTTCAATTGGCTGGAACCGTGGTCAAGATAATAATCAGGCTTCGCTTACAACATAGATGTGTAATTGTCGAACAGAGCTATCAAAATGGAAATCCTCAGCCTCGACAAATTCCAGTACGATTATTCAAAGGTTGAAGAGGGATATCGATGCATAAATTTTCAAAATTTCTCCAAACCATGAGTTGCTACGACAACTCAAAAGAGATTTATCTGAGGCTCACAAGGACGAAGAGAAATACTATAAGCAAAGGAGTTGAGTTCATTGGCACAAGCCTGGAGATAGAAATACTCGGTATTTCTACAATGGCGTGAAATAGAGTCCACATGTTGATATATAATCAAAACAGAAAACAATTCTCTGAAGGTTCTAAAGGAGATGTAGCAGTCAACTTTTCAGATTATTATTCTCTTCTTCGAACCCTCAGAATAACAATGCTCTGCTATCTGATTTTACGAGCAGAGTAGATTCATCAATGAATCATCAACTTATTGCCCCGATGACAGAATTACATATTCGAAATGCGATTTTTGCCATAGATGGAAGTAAATGTCCAGGTGCTGATGGTTTCTCGGCAAAATTTTATTAACAGTTTTGGGGTGTGGTTGAACCAGAAGTGTGTAAATCGATTCAAGAGTTTTTTGTCTCTGGCATTTTACCTTTTGAGTGGAATTTTACTCAAATATGTCTTCTCCCAAAGACTGCTAGTTCGTGCAAAATGATTGATCTTCGCCCTATAAGCTTATGTTCAGTCCCTTATGATCCTCCCAAGCATAATATCATCGACGCAAGGTGCTTTCATATTCGGTCGTTTAATATCGGATAACATCTTAGTGGCTCATGAATTGATTCATTCTTTGCGTACCAATCAGAGAGTGTCCAAGGGATATATGGCCATTAAGACCGACATGTCTAAAGCATATGATAGAGTTGAGTGGTCTTTTCTAGATGGTATATTGAGGAAGCTTGGTTTTGATGATCGTTGGGTTCATTGGATACTGCAATGTGTAACATCAGTTATATATACTGTTTTTCTTGATGAAAATGCCCATGGATTAATCAAACCGGAAAGAGGTTTGAGGCAAGGAGATCCACTATCTCTGTTTCTCTTCAACCTTTGTGCTAAAGGATTGATACATATTCTTAATAGAGCTGGAGCAACATGACATATCAGTGGTTTAAGGATAACACCAACATGCCCGGCAATACACCATCTCCTCTTTGCGGACGATAGTTTCCTGCTTTGTAAAGACAATAAGGATGAAAGTGAAGCTATAAAAAGGTATCTCAAGCTGTATGAGAGTGCTTTTGGCCAAAGCATCAACTATCAAAAGTCATCCGTCTTTTTCGGAGCCAATGTTGATTCTAATGTCAAACATCAAATTCAACATACACTTGGGATTATGACAGAGAGTGTGAAAAGGATGTATCTCAGTTTGCTTGAATGTTTTCGAGCAACAAAATGAAATATTTTGAATTTTATTTATGAGACATGCGATCACGAATGCACGGCTGGTTTGCAAAGTCATTGTCACAAGGGGGAAAAGAAGTATTATTGCAGTCAGTAGCATCGGCCATGCCAACAGATGCTATGATGTGCATTAAACTTCCAGTGCACACATGTAAAAAACTAACCATGGCGATGCGAGAGTTTTGGTGGAGTAGGGGGAATAATAAGAAGAAATTCTCATGGGTTGCTTGGTCAAAGATGTGCAAGCCAAAAAGCGATGGAGGTTTAGGCTTCAAAGATATTGGTAGGTTTAATCAAGCTTTGCTCGGAAAGCAATCTTGACGTATCATCACGAGTCTACAATCGTTACTAGCACAAGTACTTAAAGGTCGATATTATCGGAATTGATCCTTTCTTGAGAGTGGTTTTGGAATCATGCCTTCGTATGGATGGCGCAGCATTATTCACGGCTGTGATTTGTTGACACATGGACTCTTAAAATAGGTGGGCGATGGTAGAACCACAAAGGTATGGTCGGAAAAATGGATCAGCGATGGCCGACCACGAGTACCAGTATATAGACAAGTGGTTCCAAATGAAGAGCTAATGGCCGAGAGATTGTGGAATGAACGATATAGTTGTTGGGATGCCAATAAATTACATAGTCATTTCTCTGCTTGGGATATGCAATGTATACTATAACTGAAATTAGTGAATGGAATTTCAGATAATTACAAATGGAGTTTGTCTGCATCCGGGAATTATAATACTCACAGTGGCTACAAATTAGGAGAAGATATTGTAGCAGAACAGAACCTGCATATACAGCCACTATCACTATCCAAAAAATATGTGTGGAACAAGGTATGGAAAACCAAAACATTTCCAAAAATTCGACATTTTCTTTGGAAGGCTATAGCAGGAGCGTTGGCAGATAAATTCATGATACAACATTAAACCAATTCATGATACTTCTTCAGACTCTCCTAAAGGAAATTGGTCAACGATTTGGAGAAGTATAGCGTTATGTATGAGAGAAGTAATTCGATTGGATTTAAGATGGATTGCTGGTGATCGTAAAGTCATTCTTTCTTCTCTGATAAGTGGTTAACAAAGACTCCTCTATTAGACTCTGTTTCTATCGATCTCCCATTGTCTTTGCTACATAAGCCTTTGCGTGAATTTTGGATTAATGGTTCAGGTTGGGATTTTAGTTCTCTTAATCCTTATATTACGGACTCAACGAGACTACAGCTGTGTTCGGTGGTTCTTGATACAGTCACAGGTGCGGTGGATCGATGGTCTTGGGATGAGGCTCATGATGGTCGTTTCTCAGTTCGAACTGCATATACGATGTTAGCTTATAATCAGGATATTGGTCCAAATATGCAGAATTTATTCTCACGTATTTGGTCAATCTGTGTCCCTAAACGTATTCGTTCTTTCTTATGGCTTGTTGCTAATCGAGCTATCATGACTAATTCCGAGAGATTTAGGCGCCATTTGAGTGATTCAAGTTTATGCTCGATTTGCAGAGGTGGTGAAGAGACTATCCTTCATATCCTCTGTGACTACCCTGTTATGTCGGGGATTTGGCTTCGTTTGTTGCCACGTGCTAAGCATCGAGAATTTTTCAGTCGTCCTTTACTTGAATGGATTTATGCGAACTTGGGAGCTAAGTTTATGATTGCTTCTTGTCAATGGTCATCTTTCTTTGATGTTGGAGTTTGGTGGGGTTGGAAATGGATGTGTGATAATGTTTTCAATTCTACTCATAGATGCAGGGATTGTTTGATGTTCATTAAGGATTTGACTAAAGAAATTGAGGCGGCACAAGTCAAGTTGTATCCTGATGTACTCGCTTATAAAGTTGATGCAGATGGCATGTTACTCCCTTGGCAGAACTTTGGGGAGTTTATTATCATCTATACATAGCTTGGTGGATTCGAAGGTAGTGGTGGATTTTCTTACGACAGGGATCAATGATTCTCATCCTCTGTCCTTCCTAGTACACTTGTACTATGGCTTTATTTCTAGGGACTGGATAGTCTGAATTACTCACATGTATAGGAAAGCTAACCGTCTGGCTGATAGGATAGCAAATTATGTGTTTTCTCTTCGTTTAGGCTTTCATACTTTTGAGGATGTTCCTCCAGATTTAATTTAATTTTGTTTCTGATGATATTAGGGCTTGTCGATTTTAAAACAAGTTCGAACTCAGTTGTTTATGATTTATTCTGAATAAAGTTAGGGGTTTTTACCTCCTTTTCCGATCAAAAAAAAAATTACAGTCAACTTTACTATTAATAATTTTTCTATTATTAAATTTAATAAAAATTATAGTACTTCTAATAAAACTTGACTGAATATTAAAAATTACGCAGTCAAATTTTAATATTTTTAATAAACTTGACTCTGTAATATTTCTGTTATGCTCTTCGGCCTGGATTCCTTACTCCATATCGAGGGGAAAGATATCATCCTAGTGAATATAAAGGAGCTAGAGCACCTAGTACTCACAAAGAATTGTTTAATAAACGACACTCTTCTTTGTGATCGGTTATTGAACGAAGTTTTGGTGTTTGGAAAGCAAAATGGCGGGTATTAAAAGAAAAACCAAGATATGCCGTACATGTTCAACGTAAAGTTATTGCATCAACAATGGCATTGCATAATTTTATTAAATTATCCAATCTATGTGACGTTGACTTTGATGCAGACCATA
>WJSH01004770.1:0-14117 GCA_009757365.2 Lepidium campestre
ACCATTATTGGGACAGCTCAGTTCAAGTTGGTGTGGGCTCTTAAGCTTCTGAAACCGTGGCTAAGAAGAATTAACAAGGAGTACTACAGTGGGATCACAGCTAGAGTTTAAAAAAACGAATGTGAGGTTCTGGATCTACAGAAACAACTCTTGTTCTCCCCTACAGATCAGCTTGCTTCAGATGAATGTGCTGCTAGGAAAGAGTGGGACATGCAGCTTACAGCGGAGGAAAAGTTTTATCAGCAGAAGTCGCGTGTTAGGTGATTGGAGTTAGGAGACATAAATATCGCATTCTTTCACAAGGTAGTTATTCAGCGAAACTCCTAAAATCATATTTATTTCCTTAAAGATATGGATGACAGAAATATCACAGACATGGAGGAGATGAAAGACCATGCAGAGGGTTATTTCAAATCAGTTATTGGGTCTAAAGATATGCATTCATCGCCTATTTCCATTGAGGAGCTGCATGGTTTGCTGCATTTCAGATGTTCATGGACTGATTGTTCGGAGCTGCTTAATTTGGTAACAGAGGAGGAAGTGCGTTCAACTGTTTTCTCAATGCCGATAAGTAAATATCCATGACCTGATGGTTATCCAGTAGAGTTTTTCAAGAGTGCATGGTCAGTTGTGGGCCAAGATTTTATCAATGTTGTGCGAGAATTCTTCTCTTCGGGTAGACTTCTGAGGGACTTGAATAATACCTCTCTTTGTCTAATCCCTAAGACAATTGAGGCTTGTCAACTAGCAGACTTTCGGCCAATAAGCTGTTGCAACCTAGTGTATAAAGTCATTGCAAAGATACTAGCCAACAGACTCAAACCAATCATTCTCAAATGCATCTCACCGAACCAATCATCCTTTCTAAAAGGGAGAAGCCTAGGTGAAAATGTATTGCTAGCTTCAAAACTCATTAGACATTATGGTAAGCAAACTGGCCTTAAAATTGTTTTGCTTAAGGTGGATATTAGAAAGGTTTTCGACACTGTATGTTGGGAGTTTATGCTCAAAATTATGACAGCTCAAGATTACCTTCCTATTTTTATTAACTGGATCCAATAGTGCATTACCTTGCCTAGATTTTCAGTTATGCTGAATGGAAAATCAGCTGGTTTTTTCCCGGAAAAGAAGGGGCTGAGACAAGGAGATGCTTTGTCTTCTTAGTTGTTCATTATGGTGATGGAGGTATTGAGTAAGCTTTTAGATAAAGGAGCTGCTGAAGGGACTCTCTTACCACACCCACAATGCACCAATCCATCTATCACACACTTAGCTTTCGCGGATGATCTCTTGGTGTTTACTGATGGTTCTCAACACTCTCTGATTGGTGTAACTTATATAATTGAGCAGTTTCGAATACTTGGACTGTCAAATATTTATCCTATGCTGGAAAAATAAAGCTTATTTCTTTTATCATCTATGGCAAAGTCTTATTTTTGAGCCAGGTATTTGTGTTGCCAAAAACATTCTTTTCTAAGATTGACTCTCTGTGTGCGGCTTTCTTGTGGAAAAATGCTACATATTCAGCAAGAGGGGCTCGAGTATCTTGGAGAGACATCTGCATGCCAAAGAGAGAAGGAGGACTTGGACTCCATATGTTAGAAGAGTTCTCCACTGTTTTCCGGCTTAAACAGGTATGACATTTATTCTAAGAATCATGTTCTCTCTGGGTTAATTGGTTGGATCACAGTGTCTTTGGGAGGAATAAGTACTAGTTGATGGAGCCTTCACCTAGATTATCTTGGAATGTTAGAGAGCTGACATAGGTGAAAAAATATGGTTAAGGATTTTCTGTCGTGTAAGATTGGTGATGGTAGCCGAGCATCCTTTTGGTGTGATTCCTGGACTTCCCTAGGCCCACTCCTAGACTTCATGGGTGATGGAGGGTCAAGAGATCTTTGTTTGGCAAAGGAAGCATTGTTCAAAGATGTTGTTCATGAAGGTGAATGGGTGCTCCCTTCTGAAAGGTCTGATAAAGCGGTAATGATGCAGATGTGTGTGTTGGCAACTGAAGTTTTGGACGAAGCTCGTTGGTCCAGATCAGTTCCTTTGGAAGCAGCAAGGTGGTTCTTTCTCTACACGGTTTTGCACCTCAGATACATTGGCACATATCCGAATAACATCTCCTGCGGTTCCTTGGCATAAGGTTGTTTGGTTCTCACATGTTGTTCCAAGATTTTCCTTTATCCATTGGTTCGCTGCAAGATAAATATTGAATACAAAGGATGGGTTAAGAAGTTGGGGTCTTAATGTCTCACAAGAATGTGTGCTATGTAATGTTGAAGATGAAACATATGGCCATCTATTCTTTGAATGTCCATTTTCTAGAGAGTTATGGTCCTCCATAGCAGCGCAGATTTTTCAAGGTCCACCTGAATCATTACAAGTCTCTTGCTTATGGGTGATTACTATTCAATCGACGCCTCTCTATTATGCAAGTATCATTCTTAAACTAATCTTACAACTCTCCATCTACACAATCTGGAAGGAGAAGAATCTCCGAATCTTTACAAACGAACCAACACTTTCATCAGTTCTGAAGACTCAAATGGATAGATGCATTCGAAATAGACTTCTCACCATTCCATCTAAGGATCTGCATTCTCCTATATCCCTTCTTGGGTTTTACTTTGGTTGTGTCTTTAATTTTTAGTTACTAAAACTTAGAACCCAATATTCCATCCATCTCTTTCTTTAGAGTTTAATTTTTTTGTAGATCAATAATCGTTGGAACATTTTTTATTGGTATAATATTAACATGAAAACAGAAAAAAAACAAAAAAAATAAATAAATAGATTTGCAAACAATTTAGAGTATATGATAGAGCCTAATTTTTAACTATGTAACATTGTGATTTCAGCATCTCTCTTTGTACTTAAGCTATATGACTTTATCTTTACAGGTCTAATACATAAAGAGGTCAACTCTCTATGTTTGTCATGTCTTCAAGAAAATCAAATTGATATTGTCTTTGGTTTGATGGTGTATATTCGCTACATACTCCATATTCTAATTAGTTTTAAGTTGTTTATATAGAAATTATTCTTTGTAAACAATATGCATTTTTCTCGGTTTCAAAGATTAATATAATTTATATATTGTCTTTGTTTATCTAATTAAAACTTCTTTAAAATGTGTATTTTTTGTAAATGGGTGGAAGTTTCAGTCATGTTAATGAAATTATGATGTTGACAAAAATAAAATTCGTATAGGACAGTGATTTTCGAAAATAGATGTTGATTAGATAATTACCATAAATTCAAGTCTAAAGAAGCACGTGTATAATTGAATAACTCTAGTTCCACTAATCACAAATTCACAATATTTTGTCATTTTCCTAAAGAGGCTCGTGTTTTATTTTCTTCTTTTTCAATGCCTACTTTATACATTTCGGCTAGATATTTATTTAGCACCCGACCATATTCTTCTAAAGTGTAATTTCTCAATTTTTTATATTGATCGAGCAACCAAGTACCAATAGACTCAAATTTCAACTACTAATACATACAATATTGTTATATTCTAGAAACAGTGATAAGATTCAATTTTGGACTTAACAAAGATTATAAAGTGGAGTTGTCGTATATCATTTGAATTTTTGTTTTAAAGCATTTTTTTCCCTTGTGGAAAACTTCTCAGTGTCATAGTTTCTAACTTTCAGTTGTGGGGTCTGTCGGAGAATATGCCACGTGCTTAGGTTTTTACGTCTCTCAAGCGTTTGCTACACGTCAAATTTGGAAATCAAATGCCCTTTGGATAGACTCTACTCACATATGAACTAAAATCAATTTATCTTGAACCTAAAATATATACTTAATTAATAAATAGATTTTTTAAAATATGATATATGATATAGCTAGCCTCTTGATCTACTTTATACCTGATGGTGAGCTCGATCCTACTTTATTTTAGTTTAAGCATTTAGACTATGAATCAGATCTTATCGATCTAATTGTTGAAAAAAAACTATATTTATTCATAATATTATGATTGATGTTTCAATTTCCTCATGGAGCTTATTCCTTCTTTGTTTTGTTGTTAATTGATTCTCATGGAACCTATTACTAAAATAAAATAAAACTACCTAACATTACGAGGAACTCGATAAAATAATATCCTTCAAAAGTAACCGCATTAGATATTCTTATATATTTCTCAAAACCATTTGCCAACAAAAGATATAAAGAAACATAAGAGACACGAAACGGTAACACATACCCACTAACGACCAAAAAATTGTATAATATAAGATCTATCTTATATATTAATACGCATAATGCCGTGTCTTGTTAATCACCATATAAATAATACAAGAAACAAAACTATACGAAAAGTGATATCTTTTGGGATCGATTGGTTGGGTCCCACTGCAACCTTTCATCTCCTACATACACACACGCAATACCCACCAAAGAAACACATACACACACACTATTTAAGTTCACAGACTTCACAATTTCTCTCAAACATACAAAACAAACAAAATCAAGAACAGAAAATGTTATTTCTTCTAAGCTTTTTGATACTATCGTTTCTTATAATCATCATCTCCTTTTTCTGTTTATCTTCAACGAAACGAACTCTACAAACTAGTATCAATGGACCACCATCGTATCCACTCATTGGCTCCATTTTTTACTTCAATAAAAACCGTCACCGTCTTCTTCAGTGGTACACTGATCTCCTTCGTCTTTCTTCATCTCAAACTATCACAATTCCTTTACTCGGAAACCTTCGTACCATTGTTACAACAAACCCAGAAAACGTTGAATACATTCTCAAAACAAACTTCTTTAATTTCCCTAAAGGTAAACCATTTACTGATCTTCTTGGTGATCTCCTCGGGAAAGGCATTTTCAACATTGATGGTCACTCATGGAGCTCGCAGCGTAAACTCGCTAGTCATGAGTTCTCAACTACCTCGCTAAGAAGTTTCGCTTTTGAGGTTCTTAAAGACGAAGTCCAAACCCGTCTTTTCCCGGTGCTCTCTGCGGCGGCTGATGCTGGAACCACCATAGATTTACAAGATGTTTTGAAGCGTTTTGCTTTTGATGTTGTTTGTAAAGTTTCATTGGGTTGGGATCCGGATTGTTTGGATTTAACCCGACCCGTTAATCCTCTTGTGGATGCATTTGACAGAGCGGCTGAGATTAGTGCTCGCCGTGCCACCGAGCCAGTTTACGCTGTTTGGAAGGTGAAGCGCGTGTTGAACGTGGGAAGCGAGAGGAGGCTAAGAGAAGCGATCAAGACCGTACACTTGTTAGTCTCTGAGATTGTTAGAGCTAAGAAGAAGAGTCTTGAGATTGGAACCGGAAAAGAAGCCAAGCAAGATCTTCTGTCGAGGTTTCTAGCTGCCGGTCACGATGGTGAAACAGTAAGAGACATGGTTATTAGTTTTATAATGGCGGGAAGAGATACCACGTCAGCAGCGATGACGTGGCTGTTTTGGTTATTAACAGAGAACGATGACGTGGAGAAGACGATTTTAGAAGAAGTGAACCCTTTGATGAGTTTAGGGTTAGGGTTTGAGGAATTGAAAGAGATGAATTACACGAAGGCGTGTCTGTGTGAATCTATGAGACTTTATCCTCCAGTGTCTTGGGACTCTAAGCATGTTGCAAACGACGACGTTTTGCCAGATGGGACACGTGTCAGAAGAGGAGACAAGGTGACTTATTTCCCATTTGGTATGGGGAGGATGGAGAAGCTGTGGGGAAATGATTCAGAAGAATTTAAACCGAACCGGTGGTTTGAATCTGAACCGGGGAGTGATCGACCGGTTTTGAAATCCGTTAGTCCTTACAAATATCCGGTTTTTCAAGCGGGACCGAGAGTTTGTATAGGGAAAGAGATGGCGTTTATGCAGATGAAATTCGTGGTTGGTTCTGTTTTGAGTCGGTTTAAAGTTGTGCCGGTTAACAAGGACCGACCGGTTTTTGTTCCTCTATTAACGGCTCATATGGCTGGTGGGCTCAAGGTGAAGATCAAGAGGAGAAGTCCCATTGTTTAATAGAATTTTATGTAAAACGAATTAAATAGAATTTTATGTAAAATCAAATTTTTTTTACTTGGTTGCACATCACAAATTATATCCAAAATAACAAAAAAGAAATTTTGGTTCCTAACCCAAACCAATTGTTGATCTAGTTGTATTGTTGTTTTTCTTATTGGTCAACTGAATTAACATTAACTAAAACGGAAGCGTTTCATAGTACAGAGCACAAAATGTTATTTTAATTATTTGTTGTCAAACAAACGATATTGTTGTTTACACCTACGGCCAAAGTAGAATCAGCTTAAGTGAAGTCTACATTGGTTGTCGGAATCCATGGCTTCTCTGATGAGGCCAACTCCATTAGCCTCTACACCTTATAAGTTCAGTCACTCTCATCCTCGCCTCGTTATCTCTTTCCCGTTAGATATATCAATTCAGAGAAACCAACACACTCTTCTCAGCCCGTGTTGTTCTTCATCGTCACCACCACAGAAAAAGGACTCACAGTGGAAGAGGCCAAAGTATAGGAAGCAATACCCAGGAGAAAATATTGGGATTACGGAAGAAATGAGATTCGTTGCCATGAGATTACGCAACGTTAATGGAAAGAAATTGGATCCTTCTGATGATAATACTGAAAGCGAGAAGGAAGAAGACGACGATGATGATGAATTAAAGGGAGAGACTTGGAGGCCGAGTAAGGAGGGGTTTCTTAAGTATTTAGTTGATAGCAAGCTTGTCTTCGACACTATTGAGCGAATTGTTGACGAATCTGAGAATGTTTCTTGTAAGAACCCTCTTCTTTTGTTCTAGAATTTTAAGCTAATCTCACTTTCAAGAGTTGAAATTGCGATTCTCCGAAGCTTAGGCATGGTAAATTCTATGGATAGTTTTGTGATTTGTTGATGATTTGGGTTTAAGGGTCTGTGTAATATTCAATTGCTTACTTCAGGAGAACAGGATTGTGATTTGTTAAATAATTTGGGTTTTAAGGGATGTAAATTTTAAGAACTCTTTTTCATCTAGATTTTGACCTAATTTCACATTCAATTTTAAGAAGATTGCAACTCTCTGAGGCTTAGGCATGATAAATTCTGTGGATACTTTTGTGATTTGGATATATGGGTTTTGGAAAATGTACAGATGCTTACTTCAGGAGAACAGGATTAGAGAGATGTGAAAGTCTTGAGAAGGATCTGCAATGGTTTACAGAACAAAACTTGGACATTCCAGAACCTAGTCAAATGGGAGTTTCTTATGCAAAATATTTGGAAGAAAAGGCAGGAGAAAGTGCACCTTTGTTTCTTTCTCATTTTTACAGTATCTACTTTTCACATATAGCTGGTGGTCAAGTTATTGTAAGACAGGTAAGTTTCTATGATTCAGTATTCACAAGAGTAACATAGAACAGTTCTTTGACTACATTATGTCACATCCAACTTATCTAATAGTAAGAACTAGTTTGGTAGATTTTAATATTAGTGTAGAGATAAAGGATTCAGGAAAGCTGAGGTTATTGAGTATTGGTAAAGGTGGTATGAGGAGAGTTGTGATGAGAATGAGAACGAGATTGGTAGAATGTGATAAAAATTTGTTTCTTCTTTGTAAAGACTCCACTTACAAATCACAAAAAGTAAATCCAATAGAACCATTACAAAGAAACAAGACCAAGCTTCCTCCATTAGTAATGCAAGTTTGCCTCAACAAAACTTGTTATTAACTATTAGTGGCTTGACGTGGTGCTTAGCAATGGCTGAACTCTCCTTTTGTATTCATTTTCAAGATTTATCATAATCCTAGGTTCTTTTGGTTTATATTCTGAGGCTGTCAGGATCGTTTGGCCACCCTTGAATATACTTGGTTTTCAAATGTAACTGAGCAATTGATTCTTTAAGGTATGTGAGAAGCTTCTGGATGGAAAGGAGCTGGAGTTCAATAGGTGGGAAGGGGATGCACAAGACTCACTTAAAGGCGTCCGTGAGAAGCTCAATGTGCTCGGGAAGGTGAGATTATTTAATGATTTATAATTCTTCGTTCATCTGCATTCTAAAATTGATCTTGTTTCCAAGCCTTTGATCTGATGTAATGCTTTTGGAAAATGAAGCATTGGACGCGAGACGAGAAAAACAAATGCTTGAAGGAAACAGCAAAGTCATTCAAGTATATGGGGCAAATAGTTCGCCTGATCATATTGTGAGAGGTAGTTAATGGTTCCCAGCACCAGATCCGAGCTCACTATATGGTAAGTTTGGAATCATATCAAAACTTTCATGAAAGATCAAATCTCCCCTGTAGATTGCTTTCCTCCAATTTGCTTATTGCAGGCACTGTGCTCTTTGCTAACTTATGACATTGCTGGGATTGAAGCTCATGACCACCAGCCTCAGGCACTTATAACTTGTGTTCTTTAGCGGTAAAGAAAAGCCACCGAATTGCTGATTGAGAGACGTTTTATCAGTTATAAATGTAGCCAAAAGTTGTGGCCTTGGTCTGAGCCTCTGAGGATGGCTTTTTGATGAGATATTTTTGTTCCTTAGTTTTCAATATTTGAATTTTGGCAATTTGAACACTTATCATTGCTTCTACTTCTCTGCATGATAAGTTAGATCAGAGACGACTCTCTCTAATTATTTTACGTATTCTATTGCATCATAAAACACTAATTTTCATTTTTTATTTCTACACGTTGTCACCTTTGGGGAATAATGTATAGTAACAAATTACTCTTGAGAAGAATTGTGATGGTGAAATTGTGTCGACCTCATTCGGTTTATATGATCCTTTCTACATTTTCTATACAATTTGGAGAGGTATCATAATAATCAAAATCCAAGGGCTTGAAGCTCTTAATTAAAGGGTCAAAGGTTTACATAGTTATATGCCATGCATGCATGTCAAAGATGTGAGGCTTTTATATACATAAATATAAATATATGGAAATGTGTATGGCCTCATAAGATTTTATAACATGCTACAAGAAAAATGAACTTACCTAAAGTTGATAAATACTAAGTAGTAACACTAATGAGTTGACTAAGAGTTTGTGGTCGAGTGGTAATGGACGGATCTGAAGCGTTAAAGTGTTCACAGGTTTGATTCCTATGTTGCACGCAATAGAGTCACATTCTCCTGATTACCCTTACACAGATATGAGTCTATGCTTTCAGCCCATTTGAATACCCGAATGTAATAATCTATTTGTGGGTTGCAGCATCCCCAAAAAAATAGTGCAAGCCCCTCCAATAATATAGTTCGAGTCCTCAGTTTGTTTTTTTTGTTTAGTTTCATTGAGCTTACTTGGCTGGCCAGTCTCTTTGGACTTCGAAGATTTACTCCCCCAAACATCGTGCTGCAATAGCCACCTCCTGAAGTAGTTGGTTTCCTAAAGCGGCCTCTAGATTTGGATTGTGTTTCTGTTGCGTCATGCAAGTTATTGTATCCTCAGTATCCTTCTCTTTTTCATTTCTTATTGTTTATTTTCTGCAATAGTCCTATGCTAATTCTTATTTTGCATATTCTCCATGTTGTAAAAACTCCTTTTATCAAAAGTTTTAAAGTGACATTAGGAAATTAGCAAACTAGACAAGTAAAAACAGTGAAACAAAGTAAATATAACAGAAATTTTAACAAAAAAAAAAGAAACAAAGTAAAAATATTATCGTAGGCCCACAAGAAAAGAAAAAACATCCAGATTCATCTAAGAATATATAACGATAACGATTATGAGCTTTATGGGAAGTCTAAGAACCTAGAAAACTGGAAGAGAAGTGGTTAAGTAATGGCTACTTAGGTATAATTGGAAGACATCTACTGATCTATTACCCTAAAGGGGACAATAGCTTCTATGACTCATCCTAAGTCTGCCAACCAAATTACAATCTACACACACGTGGCTCAAACCCATTTCTTTGTTTTTGCAAGTTAGGATTCTTGGGTTCTGTGACTTTTGCGGCCTTTAAGACGAGCCTAATTCTTTAAACTCTTAACTCATGTTGGCCAAGTTTCATTGGTTGAACATGCTTGCTTTTGTTTACTTGAGTTCATATTAAACAATCTTCCATGGTTTTTGCAGATTTTGTTACGAAAACTGTTGGCGAAATGTGTATATGAAATACTAATTAATTATAGAATTTAGGTATCAAAGCAGCAGGTGAGATTCAAAACGTAATCAATGTTCCAATATATCTACTTTTAATTAATCAATGTCTTTGAAAAGCATAGGTTATAATGTTCTAAAGATAAGAAAGAGATTGTCCGCCTTCTACTTTTAGAAAGTAAAAATCACTAATTCTTACGGACTTTCTGTGAAGGGAAACCTTCCAATGATCGTGTATAAATTACATATCTGTCATACACCATTTTTAATTATCAAAGATTTAAGTAATAGGAGTGACGTAAATCTTGGGTCAATTCATACATACCTTTGAACCCTTCAAAGATATCAAGATAATGTTAATATAGCAAATCATACAAATTTTGGTGGGAGAAACATGACAATTGTTTTAGCTCGTGTATAACAAATCAATTATCGAAATTATTATTTGAATTAGTAATTTAGTGTTTATTTATATTTTCCGACAGAACTAAGTAATGATAAAATGTGTGTTTTTCTAATACTATGAAGAGTAGTTTTAGAACTATGGTGAAGTTGATTTTGAAGTGAAAAAATAATATTATATGATCCTCATATCAACTGTCTTCATCGGAAGATCAATTACAACTATAGAATCCAATCATATATATGAATTGATAAGACTTGTGAAACTAATCTAATGAAACTACCAAATATTAAAATCATGTAGCTAGGAATTGTGTATGAAATGTGCCACGTGTACGTTCCAGAAGGTATACTAAAAAGTGGATGAACATTTTTGTTACTATAATCAATATTTTATACTACAAGCTAAGTAACTACCAAAGCTTTGACTACCAATCAATGTATTCCCATTTTGAAATATCTTAGACCATGTTATAGGTTACAATTGATAACGGTAAAAAAAAATGAATATATAATAGTAATAGGTGATTAATGTTAATTGTTTAACAAAAAGTCTAATTTGAATTACTCAACAAAAATTTACAATTTAAATTTAAAATCAACAGTAATAGAATGTTTAAAGTACCTATGTAAAAGTTGAATGTTTTTTCTATCCATTTTTGTAATGCGAAAATTAAAATAATATTTTTCCCAATGAAAAACCAAAATGTGGACAGACTCACTAAATTTTAAACCCGATATTTCTAAGTAAACATGATAAAATAATCATAATTATAATGACTTATACCAAATTAATTTTGAATAATTGAGTACTGATGTCATAGTCAAAAAAAGAAAAGAAAAAGATTCTGGTTCTAGAGTGAAAATTTACTTCCAGCTAAAAATGTGCTGTACTTATAACATATATATACTTAAAGATAATGTGAATGCTTAATTACTGGCTTTGGTTAATTTATTAATTAATTAGCAAATAAAGTTAATTAATAGTTTATATAATTATGAACATTAGCTAATGAGTTGTGTGTACGTGTCCTGATGCGTGTTTTCATGCACCTGTAACACTTTCTAGATTCCCTCGCACTTTGGAACTCAATCCCAAATCTAACCTTAATTATTTTTCAGAAGAATTTTTTGGTTAGAACTCTACTCTAAGTTTAAGATTAGGGAATTTAGTCTATTGATTCACATAATAATTTAGATATTTTGTTGGTTTGTATCAGTCACACTTTTCTTTTATAACAAAGATAATTGAGACTAGTCGATCTAACTAACTTCAAATACTTAAACATATAGTTTAAAAATATAGAATCATCGATAATAATTAATAGAGACCGTGTATCATCTAAATAAATTTAGAGCCTACTAATTTAAATACATTGTTTCAAGTTTTCATCAATAATTAAACCATAATTTCTGCGAGTTTTCATCTAAGACTTATTTTGTCATCTACTCCATCTGTCTTATTTTACATTATATTTTCACTTGATTTGTTTGTCTCCAAATATATCCAGTTTTAGATTTCCAACACATAAATTTGATTTATTTTCCATATTTAACCTTATTACTTGTTCATATTAACTACACCATTAATTATAATATAAAGATAGTTTAAGTAATTTCACAAGTTTTCTTAATTATTGTGCATTTACCTTAAACCTTATTTAAAATAAGACAAGGGAGTACTTAAATCTAAATACGAACTACAAAGTTTACAATTATAAATCTTGAGTGATATATTCAATCATATTATCATTCATAAATTGAAGGATTAGCTGAAATTTTGTATGTCCAATATTGTTCGTCCATTATAATTGGCCTAATATATATGATAACTAAACTAAGGATATGAAAAAACAAAGATAAAAGATTAAACTTATAATAGGTAAGAGGAGTATAAATTATGATTGATTAATATTCCTTTATTGTAATTAATAAGGATTACCTAACTCCATTGGTAATAAATCTTTATTTTATGTTATCTTCATTGTCACTAAATCTTTAAGGTCATTTAGGCATGAGATAATCTTGTCCCCTTTGAGATCTAATTTGTCACTATCAATTTTAATTTAATTAACTAAGATGCCATTAGCTTTAAATTGAGACTTGGTCAATGATTATAATTCTATACCATCCTCATCTTTTGGATTATGCCTAAGATAAATCTTTTATCTTGTCAAATAACATTTTAAGTACCTCATTTTGACATTTCTTTTTGTTTTTCTTATTTAATAATGAGGGTGATTTATATCATTCTAGCTAATCTCACATATATAAAAGTTCATCGTACACTTTCATATCATGTGAAACATTTAGAATTAGAACATTGAATTTTTCAACACCATATTAGTAGAACCTCATATTATCCATACAAATTTAGATATAGTAACCTAAAAACAACATTCTAAATTCTGAACGAAAATCAAACAAGATGTTGTTTGAAAGTTTAACCTCTAAGACCTAGGATGTCATCAATTTATTCAGTCTTACATCCACTAAACTAGAAAAATAATTTTTTATATATTCATTATTTTTCGTAAAATTTATTGTTTTCTAAATTGAAATTAATATGCAAACTTTGAAACTAATTATAACTTAACTGAGCTCAATTCAACTACATGTTCAAACCCTCATTTATATATTATACATAGTGTTTAGAATTAGATATTTAAGCAAATAGTAGGTCGATTACTCGTTAGGCATAGAGTAATTCATCAATTTGTAAAGTTCGGATTGATTTTTAATAGGTTAAATGTATGCGGAAGTCTAAGAATCTTAATCATAAGAAAGAATGTTGTCATTTTAACCAAATATAACTTTTTACCTTTTGCCTAACATTGCTTTGACGTTGCCCCAAAACGAAGCAATGAATTGAAGAATACTGGTACATCAATCTTTGTTATAACCTAAGGTTAGATGAACTTACTTAACCTATATATGAATAGCAAAAGTTGATTAGGTTTTGTTTTATAAATTGTTTGTAATAATTACATAAAACTTTTCAAATTATCCATCTTTTGTGTTTCTCCTTGTATTCTTATGTACCCTCCAAACTATGGGCATTGCTCGTTAGATATATACAGCTTTTCAAACTTGAAATACTGATATAATTATTTAAAAAATTTCATAAAAATAGGTTAACATATATGAAATGTATGTTCTTAGCACCAATTCATGGAAAAATAATTAATAAAGCTTTTGTAATGTTATGAAACAATATATATTTTAATTTAAACAAAAGACTGTAGTTCATTATAAATGGATATTCCTTTTACGCAGACGTAATCTTATATACTATCTGTCTTTATCTTAAAATAGTTAATTTAAAAATATCTATCCTTTTCCCACAAAAAAATACCAAACAAAATTAGTTCAACTAAAGAACAAGAGTCAAAGTGTCCAACACTTGATTTTTTTCAATTATTTATTTATTTATTTATTTTATTACAATAATGAGATTTTGTATTAAACATTTCAAATCTTGTCTTTATAGTATTTTTATTACATTTTCCCCACAAATTGAAATCGAAATTTACAAGAAGAATTGTGATTTTTTTTTTTTTTTTGCTGCATCATACTATCTCAATGTATATAGTGATGCATATTATATATTTTTGGCAAAATAA
>WJSH01004770.1:14143-63598 GCA_009757365.2 Lepidium campestre
AATGACTTTCTATGTCCAACCAAAACTCTTATTAGAGTCTTCTGGACCAAAACAAGCGTGTAGGCTACGCCACGTGTCTAGATCACGACGAGTGTAGACTCCAACACGTGTCCAGATCACAGACTTTATAAAAACCCTTACCCATCTCTCTTCAATGCTCCTCAACTCGAGTTCAAGCTCTTTAGCTCATTCTCAAAACATTCTTTACATTAAATCTCAAAGTGAGTTCGAAGAGAGATCAGAGAGAGATAAAATGGACGGTAGGGGAGGGTGTTGCATAGCTCGGTACGCCGTTGGTTCTGGACCGTACGATCTCTCTAAAGCAGATCGTATCATGCTTAGGTTCCGTCCCATTGCTCCTAAACCCACCATCGACGGCGATAAAAAGCCTGTATCAAGCGGAGATAGCAGCGGCGGAGGAAGCTCCGACGTTTCTTTCAAAGCTGGTAGAAGAAAGAGGAAATGTCATCAACAGAATGATAACAACGGTAATTACACCAAGAAGCAGTGTACACGCCAAAGGAAATCGGAAAAATCTGTCAAAACCATCACTCACGGCGGAGCTAATGCCGTGACTCTACCTCTGTTACCGGAGAAACCTATGTTTATAAATGTGAACATGAACATGACGGAGAAGCAGAAGCGACATGGTCCTTTATGGCTGAGTTTCAGCGACGGCGGAGGGATGATCACGCCGGTGTATCAGAAACCAAAGGTTTTACAAAGAACGGTGGTGATTTCATCGTGTATGACGGTGGAGCGTGTAACAGACGCTTGGATTGACGGTTACGGTTTAGGGAAATCAGATGAAGAAAGGAAGATGAATCTTATGCAAGACACGTGTCCTGGTTTCATATCCGACGGTTCAGGGAGAGTGACGTGGACAAATGAAGCGTATCGGAAGATGGCGAGAGATAATATTCCAATGGAAGAAGGTGTACCGGAGATAAGTAGTAACGATAGAATTCAAGTGATGGTACGGTTGTTGATGAAAGAGAGGCCAATGCTGACGTCACCAGGTTTCACATGCAGAGTGAAGATTCAGTACACGTGTCAAAATCGTGGGAGAGGTTCCGTTACGGTGCCTTGCGATGTTTGGAGAATGGACGGTGGTGGTTTCGCTTGGAGACTTGACGTTAAGGCCGCTTTGTGTCTTTGATCACCGTTAGATCAAGTATACTCACGAACGGTCCTGATTGATCTCTGCATTGCATGGAATTGATCTTCCTCGCGCGATATGGAAAACTAATTAAATTTCTAATTGTTTAAGGTATATTAATGTCGTTTTTCGTTTTGTTTGTATTTTGTTTATAGAGTTCTTGTAAAAATGCATCTTTTTTTCTTCTTAACGCATGACTATGTGATGCTAAATTTCGAGCTTATCGTTAAAGATAATTAATGAAACAAGATTGTAAGAATTTGAACACGTTTATCGTCGGTGCGATTTTGGTCAGATATCACGGCAAGGACGGTAAGAAATTACGGTCACAAGAGTCATAGTCGAACCATTAAAAATTCCAAAGGTGGTCCAAAACCTGAAATCTACTACTGTCTTGATAGCTACACAAAAATGTGACCGAACCTGTTACACCCCAACCGTCATTTTTAGTGGGTTCCACGTTCTGTCCCAATCCCTAGACCCAGTTTTTACCCGACAACCAATATGTTATGTCTGAAATGTTTTAAAAACTTGTTTACTGACTCTATAAATTACTACATGATATTTTCCCATGTTTTGTCCTCATTCATACGATTTCAAAAATGACTTCCCGGAATGTCACCTATCTTGAAATTGCTCCTGCTAATTATACGATTAACTATTGAGTTATTTGATTAAAAAGATAAGTGCACTTTGGTGACATAAGTGGTTAAATCAATATTTTAAACATCTCTACATGCACTACCATATTTTCTGAAACTGGGGTGTTTACAGAACCGGTTAATTTTTCTTTCTTTCTAGATTGATATAACCATGAAAAATCTACTTATTTCAACGATATAGTTAACCATTCAATTCTAGGCATGCGATTTCGGATATTACGGGTTGGATTGGATCGGTTATTTCGGGTATCGAGTATTTACAGAATATTTAAGTGTAACCAAAATTAACCGAAGTGAAAGTCGGGTCGGGTCGGTTCGAATATCGGATATTTCGGATCAAATTTTTTGATTTCGAACCGACCCGATTTTTCTGGTTATAAAGTATAAAACTGAACAAAAACAAGCCAAAATGAACAATTCAACAAATTCCTTACCAAATTACCCGATTTTCATATAAATACCATACCCGAATTAGCTTATACTTCAGTTAATTTTGGTTGCATTTAAATATTATGTAAATACATGAACTATCCGACCCGAATCACTACCCGAATTCTTCAATAAATTATATGAATTTCAAATAAATACCCGAACCGATTTGTCAAAATCTCGGTTCGGGTCGGATCAGACAAATCAGTTCGGGTTTTTATGCAGGGCTATTCAATTCTAGAAATCAGAATATTCATAAACGATTAGCTACGTGGAAATAAAAACTTCTTTCTCTTTGTGGTTTACTTTGGTTAGATACTGTTTGGAAGAGACAAATATCTGTGAGTCGAACTCAGATTTTTTGATATTTGGTGATGTCGGCAGTCAGAAATTGATGAAAGAAGGAATATAAGATCCAATGAAAAGATGAAAGGTGGAGCAAAATAAAACAAAAGAGGAAGGTGAAAAAGAATAAAAGTTGTACTACAGTTTTGAATGTACTACATACACAGTCACAGCTGTGGTAAAAAGTGCGATATTCAATGATTCGTGGGACATCTATAGTTAACCCTATGTAATAGTGCAAACGCCACATGGACCACTCTCTGAATTTATATCATATGGAGCTCTCATTTGGACTTTAATGTTAAAACATCAATTTCATTTTGAAAACGAATGTTCAACGGTGTACCAAATTCCAAATGTATGGCTAAGTTTATGTAGACAAAACTTAAACCTAACCATCCAATTCTAGTGGATGAGCATTGAGTCCGTCCAATGATTTGACATTTTAAGGAAGGCCAATACATTTACTTAGCTCTGGTTTTCTCTAGTCCAATTCATGTTTGAAACTTGACTCAATTCATGAAATACAAAAACATCAAAATTAGCTGTTTAGAACTTCCCGAAATGTTTGTTTAATATAGCACTACAGTCATAAGACATTGTCTTTTTTTTTTTGTCAGCCCATAAGACATTATCTAATAAAATAACTAAGACGTTAATTTTTTTTTTGTCAATAACTGGGGATTTGGGGAGGTGTAGAACCTTTGATATCTGAGTTATTAGCTAGATTATATTCTAACCACTTGAAAAGAACTCGACAATTAAGAAATTAATTATATGATAAAATTGAAGTTTTTACATGTGTATATTTTTTTTTTTGTTTTGTAAATTGAACTCGACTTTTGTAAATTGTTTTTTTTTTTAACATTTTCCTGATATTTCTTAGAGATAATTTTTTTCATTAAAAAAATTTGAAATATTTTATTGAGAGTTTTTAGAATGAAAGCCCATATATCTTTTCATAAGCTTGGAGTCTATAAAATGGGCCTCACTCTAGTATTTATATGGGCCTCAAAAGCTCAGTTTCAGAGTTTATCAATCAACCAAGCTTCTGACATCAGGTAGGTGTTATCATCAATTTTGTTTTTTGTCAAATTGATCTTATCCATTAGGGTATTATTTTTCAATTTTACGATCGTTTGTAATGGCTTCGGAATCGCGATCGTCGCCGAGCGGGAAACGAACCAGAGATCCAGAAGACGAGGTTTATCTCGATAACCTTCGCTCCCAAAAACGTTACCTTAGCGAGGTTTGTTTTCTCTTTTCTGCCTTCTTAAGATTTTCCAAATTTCTGGTTCGTAATCCAATTGTTTGCTGAAATCGATTACAATGGCTTCCTGAAATTTCCCCATCATCTTCTTCATAGATAATGGCTTGCAGTTTAAACGGACTAACTGTCGGAGACTCACTTCCCGTCAACATGTTAGAGTCTCCAGCAGCAACTCGGTCTGAGAGCTTTCTTTATCATCACAGGTTTGAATTTCTCTCACCCGGAAATGGATTTCTTGTTGCAATTGATCCATATTTTGTGTTTATTAAGAAGAGTCCAGCAAGTTTTGGGGATAATTGTGATTGTAGTCATTTGTCTTTATACTATGTGATAACAAGGAGACAATTAATTTAAATTATCTGAGTCGAAGATTGTTTTCTTTCTCTATCTGGTTTCATAGTTGAAACTTGATACCACAACATTCAAGCAGGCTCTAGTGGTCTTTTTTTATAGCTTATGACAGACTCTGAACTGGAGCATTTGTTGATGCATATGGATATGAAGTTTCCAACATAACTATTTACATGTGTAGCAGGGAAGATTTACCATTACAATACTCTCCTATGTCAGAAGACTCGGACGAACCTAGATTCTGCGAGGAACCAATAACAACAACAACAACAACAACAAGCACTAGCTCATCGCAACCTGAGAGCCGCCCAACTAGTCCAGTTTCACCATACCGTTACCAAAGACCTCTTACTTCAACTAACTCACCACACCCGTCGTCTTCCTCAACAATCATACATCATTCACATACATTTCCTACCTCCATGAGCACCAATGCAACAACAACAACTACTACTACTCCACAGTCTCGCCAAAGAAGTTCTGACACGGAAGGAAGGTTCCCATCATCGCCAAGCGATATCTGCCATTCAGGTGACCTGAGGAGAACCGCTCTACTTAGGTCTGTTCAGATGAGAACCCAGCCTTGTGTTTATGCTTCAAGTTCAGGACCAAGCAATATCGATGGTGAAGAGAGGATGTGCTTTAAGTCTATGGAAGAAGATAGAGGCTATAATAGGGGAGAAGATAACTCTTACACTCAAGTTTCTAGTAAGAGCAAGTCCTGTAAAGCATTATATATGAGAATATGTGATAGGTTATAAAAGTACACGAAGCCTTCCATTACTAATCTCAAAAGACTAATTTTATTGCTTTCTTGAATAAATGTTAACCTGATAGCTGATCCGGAAAGAAACTTGCTTCACAAGAAATCCTAGTTTACACAGGGCAATCAAATGTGGATGCATATGATGTGAAACAAGTGAAAAGAGTTTGGGATAATCATCGTTGATATATTCTACTATATTATGCTAATTATCATGTTACTAAGCAAGTATTTTCTTCGATTAACAATCGAAAACTGAAAGCAGCGTCAAAAATTCTTATTTCTACTGTTCAAACATCAATCTGTGAAGACTTGAGTACCGTTTACGAGAGGGTGCTGTTCGGAGTAACCGATATTACCCTCATCACTCAGAATGCTATAATCAAAATCATCAAAGTCGTCATCATCATCTTCTTCTGACTCTGTTTCTTCTTCTTGAGTCGCCAAGTTAGACCCATCTTTTCTTCTCTCTATTGTTTGCTTAATGGCATCATCGTAAGACATATCATACCAGACGTTGCCTTTCCCAACAATGGATTTGTTGTGTGCATCCTTCATCCTCTCTTGTTTGCTAATCTCTGAGTTCTTAGGCTCTCCCCAGTAGTCATACTGATATAGTGCACTCGTTGGATCGTACTGGTCTTTTCCAAAGAAGCTTCCTGGCTTATATCTCCCTGGTTCCTCCAATGGTAAACCAAGTGCTTGACGACTGCAACATAATCTTAAGTATCAACATATTTTCGAACAACCTGAACTCTCACTTTGGTAAGCGAACTTTTCTTTTTTACTTACGAGCTTATATCTCTGAGCAATGCTTCTCTTTCTTCCAGAGATCGGCGCCAATGTAAGAAATCATACTCATCCATCTCTATATTTCTTCTTAGCTTGTCGATTTTGTATCCTTCTCCTCTTGCCTTAGCTTCCTTCATTAGTTTATTGTGGTGCTGCAGAAGACAATAGGAGAGATTTAGCAACTTTCACTGTAAAGAGTCGTTCAATGATGTGAGTCTCAAAACTGCATTACAAAGAGCAAAACCTAAAAAACGGAATTGTGACAATGATGATAATCGGAGTTAACGAGACTGTGAAAAGGAATATTGATGGTAAAGAAACGTAAATGCAAATCTTGCAAGAGCAGTGGGTTAAGGTAAATTAAAGATGAGAAGCAGTAAGGGAATTTAAACCTCGCGCTCGATCAAGGCAGCCTCTAAGTCAAGTTCCTTGACACTAGTTTTCTGCGAGAAAGAGAAAAGATTTAATAAGGAAACTAAGACAATATGGTTCACGAACGTACAAAAGACAAACTCTCACCAAAATCACTTTTGGCAGTTTGCTTTTCTTATAATAAGCTTCACTATGCTCGATATCATTTTCTTCATCATAGTCTTCATCATCAGATAATTCGGATAATTTTTTGCCTTTGTATTTTTCAGGGTTAGCTTCGTAATCATCCAATATCATTTGTTCAGCTACATGTATCTGCCACAACTGCAAACGGGAAAGAAATGTGCCCAAGGCTTCACAAAAATTAGAAAGCCAATATAGTGACTTTCATAAAGCTAATAATTACACAGCAAAAAACTTATAGCCACCCCTTTTGCTGAGGAAAATACCTTGTCAACATACGGGTGATCAGAAAGCAGCCCTTCCTCCTCTGGCTTTGATCCTGGATCTTTTCTAGGTTCAGGAGGTCTTCCACAATCTCGCTGTGCAAACAGTACATTAGATAAAAGGGAGAGACTAAAAGAGAACGAAACATGAATTAACGTTCTAGGAAAAGAATCTACTAACCCGTAACTCATCTGGATTAGTATCCCCATCACGATGGAATATTGGTGGGAAGTCAAATTTATTAAAGCTGGAGCAGGAATGGAAAAACACAGTCAACAAACGAGCAGGAACCATTGTGAATTTTTAGTTGAAATGAAAAGGGATACAAAGACATGTGAACCACATACATCATGTGATCTATATTAGGATGGGCAAATCGCAACTCTAAAGGAAACCGGAACCGGTATGGATCTCTTTTTGCCTGAAGACAAGAGGATAAATATCTTACTTTTCGATTCAGCTTTTATTAATGCGAAGAGGAATGTGCCTCAAAATTACCGTGATCTCGACGATAACATGCATCCCAACTTTTATGAAATGCCGGATCCAAAACCAGTCATTACCTTTTATAGGGACCCACCTGCAAACCAATAAACCCATAATGTGACAAACTCTCATATAGAGCGTAGGAGAAACTACTTCCTTTGACAAGAAACAACATTTTACTAGATTATATACCCCTAGGTACAACAATACGGCAAGTTGTAACAATAATTAACAGCTCAAAGATATACCCTTCATGAACACCTCCAATGTCAACAAATGCTCCCTGATACAGATGTAAAGTGCTAACTGTGCCTTCACAAATCTGCATGAACATTAGAATATTGCTCATATAACGAATCATCTGATTAAGCAATAACAATAAACAAGGCGTAAGAGTATGATTCTTACCATCCCTGGATAGTAAAAGGGAAGCTCAAGCTGCACGGAGAGATATAACAGTTAACTTCAAACATTTCATTACCTAGCAAACTAGTCAAATAATCAAAACCAGTAGTAGGATCTTTACCATCCCTTCTTCGTAATCCTTTCCTCTTTTCCTTCTACCCGGATAAAAATCCTGATCATACTGGATAAATAGAAAGCCTTCTCGATTAGAATCCTTCTCTTAGCCATTAAGTTAATGATGTCTCATAAAATGTGTGGTATAATTGCAGAATTATCATCACCAATAGCAACCAAACGACTAGCTAGAGAATTAGCAAGATCCTTACAATGAGAGTAAGTCAAATGTTTAAAAACGAACCTTATAAGATTCTTCCTCCAACCTATCCGTATTGGCTTCGACCCATTCATTGTATTGTTTCAAGAAAACCTTATACCTATCCAAAGAGATCTTATCAACAGTAGCATCTTCTCCAACTCTCAAATCCTTTTCCAAATCCTCAAGCCAGACCCTTTCAGCCATTAACTTATGAGCTCCCCTTATATACTCCAGCTCTTTCCGATCAACTTCCCAGCCTCGCGGCGGCCAATCACGCGGCGGAATTTGCCTAAGAAACACCGGACCAGCCCACGAGGTAACGAGAGGCGGCGGTTTATCCCCTCTGATCTCAAACTGCTTTGCATACCATTCATCTTCCGTCATCCCCATCTCCTTAATCTTCTTCTTCCGATACGATGGTCTCAGCATCCTAAACGCCTCTATAGCCTCCGGTGACTGAAGCGGAACTTCTTCACCTTCATTCAACGATTTTCGCGCGAAATCAGCTTCTGGTGTTAGAATCTCCTCCCATGGAGCCCAACCACGCTCGATCCAGTTACGTCTTCGAGCTTCATCCTCTGTGTCTTTATCCTTTGGTCCAAATTTCTCAAGGAAAGTCTCGTCAACGGGGAATTCATCGGAGCTGAAGCCGCGGCAAGGCGGTAAAGCGAGGCGACGAGGTGGACGCCATTGATATGCGGCGGAGAGAGATTTGGGTTTGCAGAAATTAGGATTTGCAGAATTAGAGAAGGTGAAAGTAAAATTGGTTTGACAAACCTGCATCATTCGCCCTCCTCAGGGTTTTGGAAGGTTTTAGAGAGTGAAGATGTGAGTGAGTGTGGATAAGCTATTTCATTTACAGTGAAGAAGAAATGTTATTTTTTAAATTAACCCAATACTTATGAAAAGTTCTACTTTAACCCCATCTGATTTTAAATAGTCCCATAGACCCCATACATAAACCCAATGCATAATTATAATTATCATGAATTGACTTATCTAGTACTAAACTATGCATTCGAATTCAATTGGTTCTTGGATTCTGATTTATATACTTCTGGTCCATGAAATCTTCTTCTCGCTTGGTAATGGCACAGCTCTATGATTCAAAGAAGGAGATCTGCACAAGTGGGATATGGATTTGGCTTCATTGCTAAGAAAGTAATTTTCTTTAAGAGAAAACGCTGAAGATTTCTGTCAATGATGAACATTTTAAGCTCTTGACTCTTATGAACAGCTTTCAGATAATAGGTTCATGAACTGCAAATTGAAAAAATTACATAATTTCTATAGACTCCTTACAAACAGAGTTGTCTAGTTCAATTGTACATTGACAAACATATATAAACTCAAGCTTGGCCAAACATGATTGTACAGGTCTTGTTGTTGGTTTACTTGGTGTAAATGATGATGCAAAATCTCCAGCACACGCATGAATGTGAGAAATGTATTTACAAATCATTTTTGAGTTTGTGTCGTCGTTGTGTCATTTCGTGCTTGAGCTTGATTCTTGTACCTGCAAAACATGGATAGTACTGACTGGTTCTTGTTCTTGAGCTGTTTTGAGCCTTCACATGAGTCTATAGCCATTGCATCCGACGCATTGAAGAGGGTCATATCGCTAGTGTCTTCTTGTGAAGATAAAACATGAGACGATGATGATGACTGATTCTCCTCACCCTCTGTTTCTAATGAAGTCTCCAGTCTTGACCCTTGCTTTAGTTTCAACAATGTTGACTCTACAATGCCATCCAAAAGAACCAACATAAATCATTTCGAAACCAAGTTTTTTTCTAAATTTCTGTTACGATTCCAACTCTTGAAACCTCAAAACCTACGAATTCTTTCGATTCCATTTTCTATGATCTCGAAATTGAGGGTTTTTACAGGTCAACCAAATCAAATTCTGTGAATCTGAAATTGGTAAAGAATATGAAATTGTACCGTAGACGGAGAGAGGATCGTCTTTGATGATCTTCGCCGGATATCTCTCCAAACAGTCAGGTGGCGATGGTGGCGGTCTCAGCCTCCCAAACATATTTCTCCCTCTCTCTGTCTCTCTCTTTTTCCTTCAATTCGATTAGATCTTGAATTCTTAATAGTCTTCTATGAGTTGAAATCTAAAAGAAAACAAGAGAATAATTGATTTTTTGTTTTGGCGCCTCGATCGACATCAAAGAGCGGGAATCGCCCGACAAGAAGATCGTACCAGATCGGGTCGGATAGTACAAGATCGTGTCGGGTCGGATTAATTTCTTTAAAAACCGAGACCGACATCGGCCCAAACAAATGCTCTGGGCCTGGGCCTGGGCCTTTATTTGATTTAATCATTAATCACGTCCTTGAAGAGAGTTATGCACATATATCTTGCAGTGCAGGTATTATCTTCCTCCCTAAACCCTAGATTCCTAGTGGTCCGACTCAACCAATGAAGAGCTCCAACTTTCTTCCATCGCTTTTCAGAACCCATAACTGAACACTCATAAGTCTCAAGAAACATCTACGATCTGTCTAATCATATTGCTTTTATTGCTCATGTTTCAGAGAGTTCTTCTCGGGAACACAAAACTTTTACTTTTGTCTTTCCAAAAACCATTGAACATGCTAGTGATATACATGTGTAGGTTCTCAAAGCATGTCGTTTGTGGCTAAAAAGATACGGTAGAAACTTGTGCCAATAGAGTTCATTTCTTTGGATGCTCATTCTACTAGTTAAATGTTTTAACTAATAGTTCAAATATTTGAATTTTGACTCTATCTCACTATGATCTTGTCGACTCAATTGTATAGAAAACACAAAATTTTCTCTGAACAATACTGAAAAACTATATTATATGTAAACACCATATTGTGTATATTTATATTGAAAAATAGTTAAATAAATATTGGGCATTAACTTATGTGAAATTCAAAATTTTAAACATAATTATACCTCAGTTACAATATTACAATAATTGTTTTTGATTCTATAGTAATGGCTAAAAACACCGAAACTGCAATATTTTATTTTAAAAAAAATTAAAACCAAAGTTTTTAAATTAAAAGGTTTCAATAAATATTTTTACAGAAACCAAAGCGACGTTAAGTCATCGTGACCGTTGAATCGTTGACTACAGAGAGTAAGCAAAATCAAAGGCCAAAAGAGCCTTTTCGTATTCGGTTAGGTATATTAAGCGATACCAAAACAAATTTAGAAGAGGGAAAAGCTCAAGAGAAGAGAAGAAATTCACTCAGCTCTGTCAATTTTTTTTTCGTTCTTTGGAATTTAAATGTCAAGAAGAAGAAGTAATCGTGTTAGAAATAGTAAAACCGTAACCAGTTCTTCACCTGTTACTATAATTGATGGTAAATCCATTTCTTTTCCTCTCAACCTCGATTCTTGTTTATTATATTTTTTTTCAGGGTTTTTCTTGGATAGATTTTGTAGTTTCTTGGTATCTTGGTTTTGGGGATTTTTCTTCGAAATTCGTTTTTATTTTTCTGAATTTTTTTCCAAGTGACAATACTGTTTCTGTAGTCCTAATATGCTCGACCCATTATGTTTAATTTGGCTTAGAAAAACTTTCTTGGATGATTGGTTTGGTGTTATGTTACTGAAATTTGGGATTTATATGTGATCACAATAAATCCATGGTTCTTGAAACGTGAATATTAAGTTCTAATTTTGTAGTTTGTGGAGTTTTTAGGGATCAATTTGGTTGAGTTTTTGGGTTTCTCTCAAATTTGATTAACATATCAAGAATCTGCCTTTTCTTACAGATTGTGAGGAAGATGAATATGCACACCACAGGTCGTGTTGGAAGCATGTTGCTGCTTATAGTATGCGTAATTCGAAACCGAAACTAACTGAGGAGAAGTTTGCATTACTCAAATGGAGAGCCCCTTGTTTCTATGATGAATGTCAACACCGTGGAAGGTCAGAAAGAAGATTCAAGTGCAAGTATTTAGTCTCCAAGCTAAGGAAAAAACTGAATTCCAACAATTTTGGAGGTTACCTGGAGTAAGCAATATCTCTAAGATGGAATTGTGCTTGTTGTGGTTCTATTCGTTAAGGTTTTTCTAATTGGTTTACTTTTATTTTTGAATGATGTGAATAGGGATGTTTGGAGGGGCTTTCCGGATGAGAAAAAGAACTCTTTTGTGTACTTGGATTGTCTTTGGTTCAGTATGTACAAAAGCGAGAACCTTAAAACTAGAAGTAGTGTTTTCGATTCCATTAAGCCAAAGCAGATCTTCTCAAAGAAGTACGTGTTTCTTCCCATTGTCTACTGGTAAGTTAGTTTCGTCATATATGTTCTTGAAACAATTTCAAATGTAACCATTTATGTCTATTGATTTTCTTTTTGAAATTTCCTTAGGAGCCATTGGAATTTGTTAATCTTTTGCAATTTTGGAGAGGCTCTTGTATCAGATACTGGAAACACATGCATGTTGTTTCTTGACTCACTTAAAACAACGGAATCTTGTCAGCGGCTTGAACCGGATATAAGAAAGCAAGTACTCTTCTCTTTTCTTTCTTGTTGAGTGAAGAAGAATGATATTTTTGTGTTGTGCAATAATATGTTTGTGCTTCTTGTATTTCAGGTTTGTGCTGGAAGTATATGATTTTGAGGGGAGAAGTGAGGATCCAGACTTGGTTAATGAAATCCCGCTCTATGTGCCAGATGTAATGAGTGCATCTACTAAGTTACTTAGGATTTCTTTATGCTTGTAACTCATAATTAGATTGACTTTTCATAATTTCAGGTTCCACAGCAGACAAATGATGTAGAATGTGGAAGCTTTGTCCTCTACTACATTCAGCGGTTCATAGAGGATGTCCCTGAGAACTTTAACTTCGATGATCTTCCATATTTCGTAAGTATATCACTCAATAAACAAGTTATCGCTGTTAGCAATAAATGAGTTTTGCTTTTTGTAGAATCTTGAACTCACCTCCTGTTTTCACCTAAAATGTGCAGATGACAGAGGACTGGTTTAGCCATGATGACTTAGAAGAGTTCTGCAAAAAGCTTGATTCTTTGGGAACCATTCATGGAAAAAAGTGATAACTTCTAACAGCTTTAACACACCAGCATAGTGCAGATGATAAGTATAAAATTAGGTCTATCTTGGAATATGAGAAGAGGAGCTTGAGAAGATTCAAGGGGTATGGGAGATTCTGAGTATATTACCAGTTGGTATGGAATCTCAAACTTAATCAGGAGGAATCTAAGAATTATCTTCTTCTTTGCGTACATTTTCTTTTTCTTTCTCGGTTGCTTTGATTCATCTATTAAACTGAATGACCTCTGAATTTGTTGTTGAATCATTGACTAGATAAGAATCTGAATGTTAGAAATGTTGAATCATTGCAGGATGAAAAGTATATGATTTTAGCATCTTTAATCGTATCTAAAGCTGAATCAGATTTGTATAATCTGTTTCTAACACCTAATAGAAAGAAATCAATTTGGTTTTTTGGCTCAGTTATCAAGAACAAAGCTATTCTTCAAAACTCAAAACTTGTAATTGACGAACACACAAGTTCTTAAGTTGCTATACAGGAGTGATTACAGCTAAATTAATGTTCTAGAGATGAACATTTGAAGAAGGAAGTTGGATTGATGTCAGCTTAGAGATGCCAGAAGGTAGACTTATGTTCATCGGTCCAATGCTACTGCTACTCCTGCCAGTTGATTCTAAAGCTCGAGAAGTTTGAAGAGCCATCTCGGAGTAGAGTTGGAGACATGACAAAGCCATCTAGCACGACACAACATATGACTAAATTTTAAGTGTTCAATCATGTTGTGCGCTATCAAAAACCCCCAGACTACTTATTTTGTCAACTATAACCAAAATGTAGGTAAAAGATGAATCGAGCAGGCGCATGAGAGAATGTATGACTTACCGAGTAACAGTCTCGGTCGATGTCTGAGTCAGCTATTTGAAGAGCCCACGTTCTAATCCATTCAAGAGCTCTGGAAAGTTCAAGATTTCCTTCAACTAAAGTTGAGACTATGAAAGATGGATGAAGAGCAACCAAAACAGAAGAGGCTGCAAAAAGGACCGCTCTTCGAACATAGGCTTCTGGGTGATTGCATACTTCCCTGTATTGAGTTTGTAAAGCATATAAATATTCAGTATATATGAAAAAGCTTAGATTAAAGATATATAAGGTAAAAATTGATGACGCACCTTCGTTGTAACATATCTAAAAGAGAGATAGCTAATGCAGATGCTTCTGGATGCATTGATGCACATTGCATACAGACACCGAGCATGTGAACAAGTTTCCCAAGGACAACAAAGTCCCTGCCAAGTAAGTCGACACCATGTTTCTTGTCAAATTCTTTCATGGCTGGAAGCATAAATGCTGCTGCATATAGTGGGAACCTATTTTGGGACCAGTCAGCACTGGATTGATCTCTGTCTCCTGATTTGATGCCCCACCTTCGAGTTTTACCGTTCTTTGTCTGTCCAGGTTTTGACTGTAGCTCTCTCTCAAATCCATTTGCCCAGTTCAGATGAAAAGATCCTGTCCCTGAGATCTTTTTCCATGGGGTACTTGCATTGCTAGGCATATACCAGGGTTGAGGATCTGAGATATTTGATATCAGAGGTCCCTGTGCTTCGTGTTTAGGTTTCAGAGTCTTGGAATTAGCAAGCTCCCGAGCTGCTTCAGCCATGACATCAAGTATCATTATGCGCTGACTTAAGTCTACATTCGGAGAATACAGAATATTGTTAAGAGTTTCAAGGGATTCAAATGGACGGGTCACAAGCAATGCAATTAGAGCTCTTTGCCGCTTCTCTTCTGCTGAATCTTCTTCACCTTCGATTGTTATATTAGAGCAGCGAACCTGTACCAGAGTTCGAGCAAGGTCACCAGCTATATGAGTCAGTTCATCAGGTGATGCTCGCACAAGTTTCTCTGCAACGTATATAGCTTTCTCCACCTGCAACACGTAATATCCATAAAATTACCAATTTGTGTTGCTTGTTAGTGAAAGAATATGCAAAGATTTAATGTCACAGACAATTCTCTTCAGTAACGTACCCCATCAGCATCATCAGTTTTCCGAAGAGCTCCAACAACTTCCACCAAATGTGTATATTGTTTCCCTAAATCCTTGTCATCATCTAATAGATCATATGGCTCCAAAGAAGTGACACTTGAATTATCAGAGCTGACACTTGCGTTATCATCACCACCATCTTTATCACTCTCTGTTTCACAGTTTAAGGAAGCCAAATCAACTATTTCATCTGGATCAGCCAATACAAAATCAGATATGTTCTTGCTCTTGCGATTTTTCTTTTCCTTGTTTCTGCGGCTAGAGTCATTAACTTCAGTGAAGGAGGCTGATGTTTTGTTTTCACCGTTTTCACTTTTCATCGAATTTGTGATTGATCGGACCCCTCCCACAGCCATTTGGAATTCACCTTCCCAGTCAATTGCATTCCCAGTGAATGAATCATTAAGATACAGAGGATTCTTCGGGTCAATTACTTTAGAGAACACAAAGGCAATAGAGCTAGCCATTTTCCGAACCAGATCTCCTGGATTCTCCAATCTACCTGTTGGCAGATAATAAGCACAATATATAAGACCCTGAGAGCGTTTAGGTTCATTGATCATGATACCAAAAGAAATAAGACTATACAGCTAACTCCTTGAAGAATATTGTGCATTACATCCTTCGTTCTATCTAGTTCATCTCTTGACATGTTCTCTAGGCAAAGCCCAAGAGCTGTAGTTATATCTGCAACATATATTATGGTAAACAGGAACTGAAAGACGTACACAATAGCAGGAAGATTGTAACATTGCATCACCATCTAGATATAAACAAAACAAAACACCACTGGAAACCTACAAATATGTGTTATATTCATAGGCATATATCAAGTTTGAAAGCTAGAAGAGGATACAAGCTTGCTGCTCCAATGAGACGGACTGCTGAAACTCCACTTTTGACCAAACTGAGGCCATCCGCTGCGTTGCTTCAAGCAGTCCGTGTGTGGTGTCACCTTTAGCAAGAGTATTAGTTACTGGTGGGCAATCAAGAACCGAAAATTGTAAGACCCATCGCAGACAACGGATAGGAAACACTTTCCAGAGCAAAAATTTGTCAACAAATATGGACCTGAAAAAAAAGTCCACAAAATTATTTGCAAAAATTGACTAAAGTGGGAAAAACCAGAAAACAGCAGATCTGTTTCCCATTAAAAAAAGAAGACATTATAGTTTCTGTTGAACTGCATTATTTCACATCATAAGCAAAAGGATTAAGATCGACCACAATGGGATAACTAGAGAAAGAAACAAGCTGCCAAATAAATTTTTTTTTGCTTGCCTCACTGATGCCTGATGTATAACATTGCGATGAAACAAAGTCCATATAGTCCAGAAAGCTTCAACATCACTTGCATTCTCAGCATATAGCTGATGTAAAAGTTGTTCAGCCATTTTCTCAACAGCATACGAGTCTGTCACTGCTTCCATTGTTTTCGACCAAATCTGGGGTGTAGGGTCCAACTGAAATGTTTCAATCTCAACTGAACCCATCTTTGACTTTAGTAACCTCCTAACATGAGCTAGGACATGAGGCGTTACTAGACTTAACAGCAAATCTGCAGATTAAAAACATAATCTGAAGTACATCATAATTATGTGTCATAAAAAACCTTCAATGAAAAACACATCGTCACACCATCCAGCGTTTATCAGTCAATAACAGAGTACCATCAGTATTTGAAAATGAATACAAACACGTCCATAGTAATCCATAACACTCAGAGAAACTACAAAATGCAGCTGAAATTTTGGGAGAACACAGTAGGATGAGAAGTCTAGTGGTCGGAGCATGTATACCTGATAATCCGCGTCGACAGATGCGAGAAAAAGTTTCCCCAACAAATGATATAATGACAACTGTGTTATTGGCCTCGGTGCAGGATGCTCTCTCATCCAATATTTGTAGAAGCTGATTGGTAATGTGCTTGAAGTACAAGCTTTGGGAATTATGTAAAAGATAAACACTGATCTCAAAAAAAATTAACATCGAAGGGAGGCTAAAATACGATATTGAAGGCGCTAGAGTCTGTGTGTATAGAGAAAAGGATACTGAGAAGAAAGTAAAGGCAGGGCTTTCAACCGTGCTCTATCAGGAATGGAGGTCAAGACCTGTGATAGCCTGGATAACATAGGCTTGACACTTCCATTCCTAAAATTGTCTTCTTGATAACTATCCCCAATTTCTTTAGTCAGCTTGAGCACTCCAGCATGTTCAAGCAAACACAATATAAGCAATCTGTCATTAAAGCAAAATCACATCACCACAGGCTAAGAATATACGAATAGTAGCATTTGCATCAGCTACAGTCAAAATATATCACTGGACATAGACTTATGTGCAGGGAAAGTTTCAAGATGGAAAATTTCTGGTTGGGCCATTAAGATAAGTGTTATCCCGTCTGCATCTTCCATTGGGAGAGATACTCAAAACACGCCTAAACATAACTTAGATACTTGAAAGGTGAGGATTAAAGAAAACTTTGGTCTGGACTGACGCGACAAAACACAAGAATCTATCCTTGAGTTGAGCGTAAAATATCATGAAGCAAACATGATGTTGAAGAAGTATGAATTTATGCTTACTAGTTCTCAAACAGAAGCTCTATGGAAAAACAAAAACAAAACAGAATTGTGTTTTGGGCACCTTTCCACATTAGTCTGGACAGAATTAGCATCAAAGCCACCATTGTCCACATGATGTAGAAATGGAACCAAGACCTGAACAACCTCGATAACAGGTCCATCTAAGAAGAACAAATCGTACAAATGTTTCTGCACTGCAATAGGGAAACAAGACAGCCAATCCGAAGCAACATCTGCATAAAAACCAATAGTTATAAAATAAGTATAAAAACAAAATAACAACAATTGATACAACTCAAATCAACCAGGGCTAACAAAATCACCCAAACACAATCACTAAACGTGTAACTGCTAAAAACTTACCAAGCAACAAAACCCGAGAAAACGTTGGAAATGCAACCCCTCGGTAAAACGTCTGCAACCATTCATTTCTTTCATCTGCAGAAGGAACTACGAAACTACAGACCTGCGTAGCGACCAAAAGACAGAATTACAAGTAAGGCACAGGTTCCTGAATCAAGAAAAATTTGGAGAATCACAAAATTTCTTAAAGCACAGATATTAAAAGTTACAAACCCTTTCTCTGTAGTTGTCGCCAATACTCCCTGCAATTTAATGGAAAATCTAATAAGTTTCATAACAACAAAAGAGCCCAAAAGATAGAAGAAGAAATTCACGGTAAATCTATACTTATTAATGGATAAGGGAGTAAGAATAGAGGAACAAGTGTCTTCGATTACCGGAAAAAAACGATGAATCGAGCGGGAAGAGAAGAACGGCGACGGAATAAATGGCGGAGATCACCTGGTCAACGTGCTTCGCATCACCAATAGTAGAGATGGCTTCTCCAACCTTTTCAATTAAAATTTTGTCAAGCGTTCTCTCTTGCTGAGTCGCTTCGGCCATGGAAGAAAGTTTGTAGAAAACAAATTTTCGTTGGTAGAGTAGAAGAAGAGCGAAACGTTGCCGTCTTTGTTCTGGTAAGAGGAAGCAAACGACGACGTTTTGGAAACGAGAATCTATATCAGGCGTCGTAGTAGTAATTTGAAAACAATCTTCAATTTTATACATCAACAACTGTTTTGCCAATTTCTAATTGAACATTTTTCATCGTCGTGCCAAATTCTACATAAATTTTTAAATTCACTCAACAAGATTATCTCGGCTGGAGTTGTTCGAATTCCAGTGTATTAAGACCATGACCCTAAACCATGGCCCGTCTTACTTACCGTATCTTAGAGACATGCCTGCTATCTCGTTTTTTTGTCAAGTACATAATAGATAAGATCCGATCCATAACCTAAAATTTACTTTTAAAATCTCTATTTAATCTAGAGTTATAGTGGGGAGGGATCGAAACCTTGATGTTGAGTCATTAGCTAGATCTAGTCGAATTGATATTTTCTGTTTATGTACCCATTTACATAAATATAAATTATATTAATCTCAATTTCACAAAACAACCATTCAATCTTAAACAGAGTCGGTAAAACAATGTTTTCATAAACGGTTTAGTTTCTTGCTGACCAAGTAACTAAATTTAGGACGGGTGAAAGTGCCGCCAAGGAACATATCGGCCATAACCTTATACATGGCCTCGGTTAAATGGACTCCATCCCAGTTGATGTAATGACTCGGGTCCTTACACACCGTGACTCCAGCCGTTCCACAAGTCTGAAACACTTGAAAGTTGTACGGCTCTCCAGTTCCACAACACGCCTTGAACTTCTCAGTGATTCCGTACTTGCTAGGATTTCGAATCACCTCACGGTACGCGTTCCAGTAGTCTGCGTAGACTATTGTGGCATCAGGATACTTGATCCTGCATTTTTAATATTATTATCACATTATTGAACAGAATAATAACTTAATTTAAACTCCAATACAAGATTTTTCTGTTGGTTTGGTTAATCACAAAAACTGACCTAAGTTGTTTAAGTGTGGATTGAAGAGCAAGATTGTGAACGTAACTCTGGTTATTGACACTCTTAACACATCCTATATCGTCTCGATCATCTTCTCCGGTCAGCGACATTGACAACGTCAAGCATCCAGTTGCCGGATGTCCTTGTACCAACATATGCTTCACACCTTTGTTCAACAATGTCTGCAATTATGG
The DNA here is from genome assembly GCA_009757365.2 of Lepidium campestre. Taxonomy (NCBI): domain Eukaryota; kingdom Viridiplantae; phylum Streptophyta; class Magnoliopsida; order Brassicales; family Brassicaceae; genus Lepidium; species Lepidium campestre. The sequence continues at coordinate 33,703 of WJSH01004770.1, forward strand.
TTTAAAAAGTTATATATAAACCAAACATAACACAAACCATCCAAATCCAGACTAAACCGAAACTAGCTTTGGTTTGTATATTTCATAACTGATGATAACCGAAACACACGAACCAAAGTTGAACCGAAGATTAAAGTAGGCTTATATGTTAATTTATGCACATAATTGAACAGTGAATTACCTCCAAAAACGTTGTAAAGATTGAAATGCTAAGTTTTCTAATGGTGTCGCTTGATACAGTAGATCCAACAGTGTACGCATAATCATTCACACCGATTTCTCCAATCCAGAAGAGAGAATCTCTAAACAATGAAACCTTCTGATTCGTTCCAACGGTCTCTAAGTATTTCTCGAACCAGTGAAGCTCTGTCTCTAAAGATTGCGGAGTCATATCGAGCGTTAGATTGTTCTTCACGAAGAAAGCATGATTAATTACCGTTGATCCAGAGACGGCGAAGTTGACGCCGTGAGTATCCACAGCGGTGCCGTTAACATTAGTTGATCTTAACTTGAGATACGGTGGCAGAAACGGTAAGTTCATGGATTGCGCTACGAAATCGATGGTGAGACGGCCGTCTGAGTAACGGTTTGTTGGCCGTCGGAAGAAAGTCATGCCATACGGAGAGCTTGAGAGGTGACCGAATCCGGCAGGTCCTTCGCCGGAGCGTGAGTTTCCAGTGTCGGTGAAAGAATCACCGAAGGCGTAGATTTTGTTGAATGGACGGTGGACGCTGGGAACAGGCGCCGCCACGGAGACGGTGGAGAAAAGTAGAATCAAGCCGGATACGGCAATTGCGATGATGAAAGAGATGGAGGAACACATTGTGGAAGAAAGTGAGATTTGAAGTTAGAGCTTCATGGAAAATGGTCGTGCGTTATATTTGTAGTGGTGAGAATAAACTAAAGGAAAATTTTAATTTAATGCATTTTGACAGATGAGATCCAAAGTTTAATATAAAATTTAATTTATTTTTGTGAATGAACAATCAAATTATTTTTTACAGATAAAAAAATATATTGTTGGTTTGGGTATGTTTTATTGGCTCCGCTAAGGATAGAGTAAAGCATTTAGGTCCTTGGATGAAAATTGTGGTGATTGTATTTTTTAACAAAAAAGAAAAAAGAAAAAAAACCATGTGTAAGGTTTTTTTTTTACCAACTTTACTTTCCATTCAATCAAGAATCAAGAGCTGCAATCCAAGAAATAGACAAATTATTTACAAAAGTACAATTAGATAAACACCTTTTTAACATTGCAGGCTAAAAAATCAGCCTTAAAATTAAGAGAACGAGAAAAAAAAGAAAGAGAAAACATCAAGAACTTGCTCTAGAGGCTTGAAAAGTCGTCAAAATAGTTCTTGAAAGCGGGTCAGCTATGAGGGTCAGCAAACATCTTCAAAACCTCCATTCAATCTATTGCAAATGCAACCTCCGTAATCTGCAAAGATACGAGACAACTCATCAAACCATGTGTAAGCTTAAACTCCACAAATATTTGAAAATTGGATGATTGTACTTTTTTGAGTATGATTTTTAAGTTTTTGTTGGTTTATGTTTAGTTTATATGTTAAACTGTATTCTAAACCCATATTTATAAGCAACTGGTCGACAGTTTTAGAGGAACAAACTGAATATTGTCTGCAGTTGTAATTTGTAAGTAAAAATAGAAGTTTTAACAAGTCAACTAGTAGATGTTACAAAGTTATTGTGGCACTATAATTAGGTTTGGACCTAGTGTTCAGTTATATGCAATAATACATGAAATAATTTTACTATACATAAATACAGTAATAACAAAAAAGAAAAAGAAACAGATAAAGGTTAATAATAAAAGAAGTAAATAGAAAATAAAGTAGGTGAAGCATGAAGGTGGTTAATGTAGTTGGCTGTGGAGAGAATTTTAGTTAGCCATTTATTATTTCAGCCATCTCTCACAATGTGTGTTGGCTTAGAAATTCGGCCATTAAAATTGTACTCCCTGGTCGGTTTCAAATATTTTAACAAATGAAAAAGAATAGTTTTCTGATGATTTGACATTGTTAAAACAAAAGTTACTTAGTTACTATAAATCCCTTAATTGCCAAGGTTTTAACTTATGTAAAAATTAGATTTTAGTGTCATTTTGATTACACAAACCAAAGTATTTGTTTTCGTGGAAATGTTTTTGTTCAGGTAGTTTGTAGTTATATCTATGTTTATAGAAAAGAAATTAACCAAACAATCAAATTTTCCCGCGTAATAGAGTTTAACCTATATACTGTATCAGGTTGTGTAAATTCAATTGTTAAACACACAAAAATTGTCCATTACAAAACCAAATAATTAATGTATGTTTTGTCATTTTCACACATACATGTAGTATTTTATTACGTTAAGTTACATACCTAAAATTGGATCAAGACATTGTTTGTTTCATTTATACATCTTGATGTTAATAGGGACAGTTAGCATTCAGAAAATGTAATAAAAGACAATCCCCATATCAATTCTCACATTGCTAACGCAATTAATAAAATAAGAAAACATAAGTTGGACCATTTAATTTTCTCGTTGGTCGCTTATATTTATCACAATTTGTGACTATAAGGTTCACAAAGAACACGTGTACGTATGCATTAAATGTGAGGCCATTAATCTTGTTACAAAATTCTAGAAAAGTGGAAGCTGTCATGTCAGGTAAATAAATGACAGAGATCGTAACAGTAGCTACGTCCAAGGAATGGAAATCTAGATAATTTTCAGTGATTGGTCCTCATGCCTTTATTTTTAAATCGGTTTAGTGGTCACTTTTTAAAAACAAAGAGCATTTAATTGTATGATAACACTGCCGGTAGATGCGGTGCTTATACATTCTCGAGGGAGGTCATTAGTACTTATTGCATTTTTTATTATTACTTTAAAAACTATAGGTGTCACTACAGTATTTTAATTCTCATTGAAGTATCTGAAATACGTAGGAATTTCTACAAATTTGTCAAATTTTGCAAGTTCACATCATAATCTTTTAGAAAAAATTAAATTTCTAAATTGAAATAAGCATAAGTTATTTTCATTAACTACGTTAAGTACAAAATATTGATAATAATACGTAACAATGCGGTAAAACAGATGATATAGATAATTTTATGAATATCAAATTTTTTTTGGTATGGTGATTTAGATTACTCAGTTATAGATTTGAACATCATGTGCACATTTTCTCCACTACATATGAAAGATTAAAAAGAATGAATTTTGAGTTATAGATCATATTTTGTCGATCTAATTGTTAAAAAAGAGAGATAATTTTACGAGATTGCCAAAAATGAAGACAAGCGACCTAATTTCAGCGATTGTGTTATGATGTTTAGTTCAGTTTTTTGTTTTAAAAAAAATTATTGGTTAATAGTCTGCAACTCTGCATTAACCAGGTTTTAGCATTAACTATATCATAACCGACATTTAACTTATTTTTTAAACTCGAAAACAGAGTTCCAGTCGATTATAAACTTTTTGGTTTTTTCTTAAACCAGATACAGATCATTCTTAATGTTTGTTGGAATTAAACCTAGATTAAATATTATAGTTATGATTTGTATTTTGTGTTATTGTTTATTTTAATAAACCCTAATCAAATGAATACTAAAATGCAGAGAAAAAAGACAAAGATGACAAAAGAGAAGAAGAGCAATTGAATTGTCTTATTATTGATCGATGATTGAATTATTTAACATAATTGTTGTGAGCAATTTTCCAAAAACCTAAAACCAAATATCTGTCTTTTTCTAAAACCAGTTAACTAAAATTAAATATCCAAATCAAAATAAGACAACTTCACAATCTCTGGTGAAAGTTCGTGAACAACTAACTCATAAGTGTTTGATCATTAGCCTGTTTTGTAAGATTGTAATAATTATATATGAAAGAGACTAGTCATCAACGACCAGACCTTACCAAGCTCAAAATGTGGTTGTGAGATCAATGGCGTGAACATAACTGGCTGCTTCTGATTCACCATTAACTACTCATTTTCTCATCGCTCTGTTAAAGATTTTTGACTTTGGAAACTTTGCTTTTAGGTTTGAATTACTGTGTTAGTATTTGACGATCATTTGCGTCTTTGTTTTAAGTTGAAAAAGTAACATTTTTACAAAATAATTGACCAAGTTTTATATTTTAACGCCAACCATTCACGAACGTAGCACACAACCTAAGTCCAATATGTCTTTTTAACCAAACCTATTATCGACCTAGGCCCTAGAATTATACACTACCAATTTTTTTTTTTATCAACAAAGACAAAATCGGATCTATACCTCAATTCCTTTCTATATTAATATTATACATCCACACATACATATTTCACCGAATACTGTAAAACTTCTATAAATTAATAATGTTGGGACTATATTAAAAATACGATTTTTTATTAATTTATAAGAATTATTAATTTATCAATATATTAATTAAACCAAAAACTCAATTTAAAAAACAAAAAGTTATATCAATTTATAGAGGTTATTAATAAATGGAGCATTAATTTAGAGAGATTTGGATGTATATTTTTTTTGTCTAAAACAAAATTCTGCCAATTTATCATTTCTCAAAATTAAAAAATATATGGAATTTTATCTTTACGAGAAAAAAATAAATCAAATGACTGTAATCTTCAAAATATATCAAAACCATAAATTAATATTGCCAACAATACAAATTCCAAAAAGTCTCTGTTTGTCACTAGTTTGTGAATTGGGTAGGTGGAAAATGCAAGAACTACAAAAAAAAAAGGCAAGAACTTTTGTCATGCTCCACGTTTTTTCTTGTTTTTTAATACTTTAATAATAATAATTTCGTTTTTCTTTTTGCAATTACTAATTAATTTTAGGTATTTCTGTTGGGAAAGCAGCGGGAAGGAAGAAAGGTGAGAGATATATGAAAAAAAGGAGATTGGTGTTGTTTTGAACGACGACTTCTTCTCCTCTCTCTTCATCCTCTATATTACAATTTCATCTCTCTTTTTCCCCAGATCATCTTTATCTTTATCAAGCTTTCTCTTTCTTCAAATTTTGACATCTCCTCGTATCAGATTCGAGACCCTCTGTTCTAATTCCTACAATGGCAACGGTAATAACATTACCCATTCATCTTTTCTGTCTTATTTCACATCTTTATATCTTGTATTTGTTGATATGATTTCAAAGTTCTTTCCTTTCGTACAATGCGTTGAGATCTTTTTATCTTGAGAAAAGTCTCAAACTTTCGTTGATTATATGTATGCTTTGAGAACTCATGAGATACAAACTCAACATTATGTTGAGGATCAACAATGGTGTTTTTTGCGGGTTTTGATTATTTCTTTGAGGTGCGTAGGGAAACAAAGGGAGACCATTGCCAAAATTTGGGGAATGGGACGCGAGTAATCCAGCGTCAGCCGAAGGATTCACTGTAATTTTCAACAAAGCTCGTGATGACAAGAAGACAAAGAAAACCGCTGTTGCAGGACCTGAGAGTCTGGTTACACCTCCAAGAAATGATGAATCTCATCAGAACAGCAACCACAATAAACGTAATTCTCAAACGCCACGAGCAAAGGTGTTTTCTTTTCTCCTGATAGAGACCTAAATCTTGAAAAGAGTAGACTGACTCTATTTACGGTATATATTTATGTTTCTTCTCGTAACTTATCTTTTGTTTATCTTCTTTGATTGTGCAGAAGAGATGGCTTTGTTTCCGTTAACTCTGTTACTGCCTCTGTTGTGAAAAACCCGACGACAAGCAAGCAGAACCATTGAAAAGAGTAATCTTTAACAAATTATAGCAACCTAACGTGTGATCGTCTAAGTTGTTGTTGTTACAAACTTCTCTTCTTCTTGCTTGTTGAGTTTCTCTTTTCAACTTTGTTTTGGCCACACTTGGATATATGAATATGTATTATTGTTGCAGCTTTTTGATTTAAGTATATAGAGATTGAGATATAGTAGGTTATGTATGAACGAAATAACCATTCAGAGTCTTCCGGTCCAAAACTTTAAATCTATATATAAGGTCTGTTTGCAGTTTCAGCAGCTGAAGCAACTTTGTTCCAGGATTTAGCTCCAATCACATCCAATATCAATCAACCAGGGTGAAATTCAGGAATTAGGTTTCAGACAAATGAACAACCAATGAAAAAACAAGCAGGCTCCATATAACCTCACGAGTGAAAGGGTTGTTGTTACAGATTACTAAGTTTCTTGATGAGAACTTACGAAAACCAGTGAGGATTGGCTTGCAACATAGATATTGTTTGGAGAGTATAATTTTACCTAAAGGTTTTGTAAAGAAATTTCAAACCCATGATAGAGACAAAAGGTATAAATTATGTAAGCTCCTAGATGTTTGGTTGTCAATTCCAACCGTCACTTTCACTCCCATTTGCACCAACCTGAGGAGGTTCTACAACAGCATGGGAGATTCCTGTGGAACATGGCGGTTGGACAGAATGGTCAAATCTACAAGCTGGACCGAATTTGCAGATGCCATACCGACTGTAATGTGTGCAGATGTTTTGATCCTGGATTTTAGTCAAGCAATCAATCAAACCCCAAGGAGCTTCTATTTCAAATATTTCAAATCTGGTCAGTTCTAGATTGATTCACTATGTCATTTAGGGCTATTACAAGAGTCAAAGAGTTCATAAAACATTCAAGAATTACGAGCATTACTTATGAATAGACCATCAATAGAAAGCCTGCAACTTTCTAATACTAGCACAAAAGAACAGATAACAGAAGGAAAAAATGAACTTACAGGTCTAAGGGGTAAACCCTTGTCATTGAGAGCAAAAGGAGGCAGTTTCGGCAATCGATTCTTAGGATGATGGTATTTGCAATTGAATTTGAACCTACAATCCCCTGTTTTCATATAATAACTGCACTCCGGCTGATCTGGACGTTCTGGAAATTCTTCAGCAGGCATTCGATGTTGGTATTGTGACATTTCAGCTGATGAATTTTTCATAAGGTATGTGCTGGATGGAGAAAACACATTCCTTTCTGATGAATGAACAGAAGCCTAGGAACATACGAAAGACAAGATAAGATCATCATAGATAATTCAAATAGAAATAAATATAATCAAGAGCCGAAGTACATACTACCTGATAGCCATTCCACTCCTGAGTTTGAGATGGAACTCCATGTGTTTGCGACAGCATGAATGGAATAAAAGGACTTGTACCATTTGCATGCCTTACAGAAGACCAGGAAACTGAATTTGCTTGGAATGTGGACGTAGGAGAAAATGTTCCAATGGATCCAACATTATTACCATGAAATGATGGAGAGTCGGTTCCTCCAGTAGTTGTAGGAACAGGATGATTAAATTTGCACTCAGCTCCGAATTTGCAGGAGCCATTGCGCATGTAGTAAGGGCATTCTGTTTCTCCCTATTAATGGTTTACACTTTTATATAGCTTTGACAAGACTAGTAACATAATTTCAACAGATGGCCAACTAATTCAATTAAACTGAAATTACCGGTCTGATAGGAAGGCCAAGGAAGTTAAGCTCGGGTACTGTGGGCAGCAGACAAGACTTTGGTTTGGTATGGTTAAATCTACAAGTTTCTCCATATTTGCATCCTCCAGTCCTGAAGTAATACTGCAATCCTCATGCAACGCAATGCATTGCAGCACATGAACTGGATATCAGTAAGGGAGACTCCAGGGAAAGTTATATAATGCTTTGAAAATGCAGATCATGATACTAAAATGAAACTTCAGAAAACAAGTTTCTGATACACGACGAGGGCATGTAACAAGGTTAAGAGGATAAGTAAAATCAACCTTGCAATCTAGCAGTCTCAGTTTATCAGTATCCTCTTCCGGTTCTCGTACTTTACTATCCCTAGCAATCTACAAAGCAACGAAACTTAGATGAACGTAAAAGAATAAAAAATAACAAAATTTAGTTTTTCAATACTAACAATGCTTCTGCCCCATTAATACCTCTGATCACACAAACCCTTAACAAATGCAACATAGATTGGTTCCATCAAGAGCAATTACTAATAAAGCTTTATCCTTTTGTCTGACAAGAAAGTACATAACACAAATTATATATATCTAACTCACAAAGATATACGCATGTGCCATTGATTAAAAAATTATGTTCCTTTATAAACAAATCTTCCCTAAGATCAATTATATAAAAAAACATACACACACACAATTAAGAAGCAATATCCCTGTCAGAAGCAAACGTGCAAGAATGGGATTATGGGAAGATAGTCAAACAAAACAGAAGAGAAAGTGTAGAAATGAAGTTTTATACTTGGATTTTTCTTAGAGGAGGATGATTGAATTTGCAAGTGGATCCGAATTTGCAGCTCCCTGTTCTCATATAAAACGAGCAATCCTCTGCACCTGGCCTCACTGGAAACACAATTTCTCTCGTTTCGAACCTATTCTCAAACTCACTCTCGTTCTCGCTCCCATCATCAACATCTCCGTTTTCCTCTTCCGGGTTGATGTCTAGTACATTCGAATCAAAACTTCCATTACTCTCACAGACGCTCATCTTCGTCTCACTCTGCCCTTTCAAAGCTTCATCCAAACCCACATTCTTAAGCTGGTTAGTCAGGTCCTCCGCAGCGTGATTGAGATCAGAAAGAGATCGATCAGCTGAGATATCAGCTGACGAAGATAGAGACACAGGTTTCTGCTCAGACCCATCTGCAATTGCTTCGGAATTGACCATGTTTTTTTTCTTTTTCTTTTTTCTTACAAACCACATTACAAAAAAACCCTAATTTAAGGGAACGAAGAAGATCAAAGGGTTGAACTTTGAAGAAGACGAAAGAGAACAAGTACTAATAAAGTTGATGCCTTTTTGGCTTTTTTCTAATTAATTCCCTTTATGGATATTGACTTATTTTATTTTATATTTGTCGTTTAGAATGAGAATCCAAAAGAAACCGTTGCTTCTTATTAATATCGTTGACAAGTTCCAATAGTTACATGCACAAATTTTAAGATTTTATGCTGTTTGAGATATTTTCCCTTTTAAAATTACAATTAAGTCCTTATAATATTTGAGATTTCATGATTATACACCTGAACTTTCTAATTTCCTCAAAGAAAGGAACAAAATAGGAATGTTATGCGGATTCAATCAAGGGTAAGGAAAAGGACAGAATACAAGAAAGTGAGAATCAAAATGGGTGTTGCAAAAACCAAGACTTTTACTGAATAAATCTCGAGAGATACGCACACTTAAATGTCTAATCACCAAGTTATAGAGTACCATCAACGCAATATTTTTCCTACATCAGAGGACTTTTTACAGATCCATTCAACTGCAAAAAAAAGACAACAGAAAAAAATACAAAAAAGAGAGAAATCGGTCTGAAAGTGAAATGTCTGAAACAACAATGGCTTTTCCAAATGTTAAGACTTTGACTGGATAATCCCAAATTGACAATAACAAAAGAGACATACACATTTAAGAAATCCCTAAACCTACATTCCAGTCTCTTCTAACAGATCCAATGGATTAATCTCTTCATTATAGATATCATGTTAGAGCCTAATTTACCTTTTCTTGGTCTTCTTAACAGAATGACCCGTCTTCCTTTTATGCCGGCTAAAGTCTGACACAAACCGGAATGTCTGACCACACCCTGGTTCAGCGCAAACATAAGGCCTAGCGCCTGTATGAACCCTTATGTGCTCGGTTCTAGACCATGCCCACTTGAACGTCATCTTGCAGCCCTTCCAAGGGCATTTTAGAGGACGGTCGTCTAAGTGAACACGCCGATGTTGAACCAAATACTTGTGTGAGAAGAAGTTTTTACCACAGCCTTTAACAGGGCAGATGTTTCTTTTATGCAAAGCCAACTGTTTTTCCGAACTGAAACTCATCGTGCAGCCCTCCATGTCACATTGGTACGCCGCACATTCCTCTTCCTCAATCTCGTCTCCTTCATCTTCCTCCACATCCTCTTCACTTGCAACTCTGGGGAAGGAACCACTACTACTTCCTTTCTTACCAGTTTTCTTTGGTTTTGTTTCTGAAGACCCTCTTGGAGGATTCAGGTTTCTCACCCTAAGCCGTGTGCTAGGTCCTTCCATAAATGAATCCAATTCTTGATTTTTCTTTCCGTATCCAGAATATTGCAAAGCACGACCTTTTGTGTCTCTCAGACTCTGATCTGTCTTTGTTTTTGCTTTTCGTTTGACTGTGGACCTGGTTTGTCTTTTCCCTGAACTGCAAAAGTCTTGTTCCTCCAGAGAATTCTCTGCTGAATCATACTCACCATCCATTCGGCTAGCTTGCCTATTACTTGTGGAAACTCTTGACCTTTTTTGATAAACGCTATTTCCTTCTGAATCATATGAAACCGGATTCCTAAAAACTTTAGTCCGTTTGCTCCTTGGGATCCCTCTAGGGTGCCTGTAGATATCATCATCATCATCATGATCATACATTGACTGCTTCTCTCTATATGACTGAAAGCCAGTCTCCATTGAGCTTTCTGAAGCTGCACATTCCCTTACAGCATATTCTTCTCCTAGTGAACGGTCTGAAACCTCATCTTCCGACTCAAATTCCTTATAACCTTTTTGTCTGACAATTCCTTTGAGCAACTGCTGATCAGACATTTGATTTGACGAATCACCAGAAAGTGTATTCCCTGTCTCAAAATAAGACTCTTCCTCATTCCCAGAAGCCCTCCACTGCTGCTTATAAGAATGATCCTCTGATGTGTCATCAGAAACTCCATCTTCCCTCTTAAAAGAAGTAAGCTTCTTGCGTGGCACAGCCTTTGCTCTTACCTTTCTCTTCCTACAATACTTTCTTCCAAACATTGTTGTTGCATCTCTAGAAGCATTACAAGGAAACAATCTCTTTCCAGTGATATCCTCATCTAGAGCAACACGCAGATGGCAACTTCTTTCCGATTCCTCCCCCTCTAAATCCTGCTGCAGCAAAATGGGATGCACCTGAAGAAAGAAAAAACATGTCTTAAACTGAACCTAATTTGGCAGAAATAGAAGTAGACTTATGTCTGAATAAGTAAGGTTGTACATTAGTCAATAGTACCTGATGCGACATCCAAACCTTACCACACCATTTTCCAACAACATATTTTCTCTGTCTGGAAGATCTTTTCCCAGAAACTTCGGGTTTCAAGGGAGAACTCATTGCTGGAGAGTTATGACCAAATGCATTGTATATGATGGAGTTGTAAGGCATCTGCTTACTGTACAGAGGAGAGCGACTTAGAATTGCGCTGTAAGTAAGGTTAATACCCAATTTAACAGTCCAATCACTGTTCCCACCCTTAGCTTCAACATTATCTAACGCTGCCTGAATCGTTTCCTCATCCTCTCGGGTCACATTCCTGAATTCAGTATCATTCCATTCATGATTGATGGCAAGCTCTTCAGCAACGATCTTTGCTTCAGCCTCTATTTTAGGGTACTCTGCAAATATTATGCGTCTAAATGATGAGAAGACTCAAGAATTTGCACAATTGATACGGAAAACCCAAAAAAATGTGGTAAAAGTAATAAAAATGGATCTTTTAGTTTTGCTATTACCTGGATGGCATAATAACATTATGTGAATTCCTCCAATAGGACGAAGTTGCTGTTCGACTTCCGCAGCATGCTCAAGACAAAACACATGCAACCGACAGGAATCGTCATCAGATCTTGGAACAAATGGTAAAGTTATATCTTGAAGTGATGAACTTCCGCCTTTGCTTAACCTATTCTGTTCGCTGGTACAAGAAAGCGTCAAACAACTTGAAGTAGCATGTGATATCATCACCTCTTTGCCTTTCCCACATGCAAGTCTTTGGCTGACAAAATTGGAAGATCGACCATCCCTAGCCTCCTCATTGCCATTTGTATCAAAAGATGATGCTTCAAATGCACAACCTTTTTCCTCATACTTTTTTGTTTCCCCTTCCGAAATAGGAGCATCTAAGCCTTTGTGATCTTCTTCCTCGGAATCAGAAGAGTCTCCATATGCTGAAGCTAACAGCCCAAGAGCATTATCATCTTTATGCACTTCTGTTAGGGAAGTTGTTGAAGTTCTTTGATCACCGTTCTTCATTGAATGATCTATAGTTTGAACAGGAACATTGTAGAAGTAATCTACGTCATGCTTTTCCGTGCTTTCTGCATGATGAAACAAAGTTAGTAAATGCTATATAACAGCAATTAACAAGAAGAGAGACTTGTAACTTACGCGGAAGAAGTGATCTTGCTGCCTGACCAAGATTTGCAGACCCAGAAGCAACTGTCCAATCATTGAAGAAGCTACAATCTGCAGACATGAGATATCTAGCTGCTGCTTCTTTAGGTTGAACAATAGCTACACAATCAAAGCTTAAGACTCCACATGTAACACAGGAGAAAAGCCTCTGATCGGAAAGCCCAACAGCTCCATCAATTTTCCTCTTTTCAGCATCTGTCAGAGTTTCTTGAGTTTCCTTTTCCCTGCTTGCCAAGTAATTTCGGTTCCTTTCACACAAAGATGTAAACTTTTCTTTCACCGAAACAGCATCCTTTAAACCGTTATTGAGACCGGCCATAACACAGTCAGAACTGAAGTCCTCAGGCTTTAACTGGATTGAGGCTTCCTGGCTAGTTCCCATTTGGGATCCAACTCGCAGGTCAGAACAAACTGATATATCTGAGGAACTCTGTGGAAGAAGGGCCACTGGGGATCCTTTTCCGAGAGAAGAAAGCAATTCATTGTTGTGGATAATGTTTTGCGCAAATAGCTTTTTGGTCAATCTTTCTCCTTCGCTTCTTTTCTTATCTTTCAATCTAGAACTCCGTGGTTTGGCGTTGAAGCTTGTTGGCACTCTGCAACGAGTAATACCTTATATGAACCTTTCAAGCAGCCTAAAAGTTGGAGAGTGCTAATGAAAAAGAAACCAATACCTAGAACCTAGAGCCAATGCAAAGTCATAAAGTAACTGGAGATGAGAAACCATTGGAGGGTAACTTATTGCGGCTCGCCGGATGGCAGCATCTTTGGCCAATCTCAACCATTGGGGAGTTGCAATGTTAGATGCTTCTCCAAAATTGAATCCTGCAACCCCACAAGATTTTTTTGTCGGATGATATAAGTTATTTCAACGTATGACTAGCTTGAAGATATAAAGGTCGCTTTCTCACCGTGACTAAACCCTGAATGATAAGCTCTTGGAAAGGTGACAACAAACTCTCCAGGATTTTGTACTAACCTAATACAAACAAACCACTAGCGTAAAAAAACCTGGAGAAAGAATTGTGCCTCTGAATTTCCAATCAATTGAAAAGAGGGGAACAGAACCGAAACAATTGACAGCTACAAGATGATGAGATAAACAGAGCACACACAAGAAAACCATTACCTGCAACAGGGTATCCCAGCTTTTACAAATACTTCAGGAGACATCACAGTTGTTTTCTCACCAAGTGTAGAAAATGTCACTGGAAAGACAACATAAAAGGCATAACAATTTAGTTCTGCCCTGGAGAACTCTTCGAGAGAAAAAAATAAAGCAGTAAAAAGCAACAAAAAGGACAGAGACACAACAAAGCCAACAAACAGAACTAAGAATTGAACATTGACTAACTATAAGTCACTCTCACATAATACTGATGAATCTTTCACAAGATACTCACCAAGAGGATTGAGCTCTCCACCATAACCTTGATCCCTAACCACATCCTCAAAAGCCACAGCAGCATCCTTTGGCACGCCGTACCAAGTCTTACTAGCACCCATATGCAAGTAATTTAGACTATGAAGGTCATGGTCCTCCACATGCCAAGCAAACCAACTAAACATCATAGCAATATACACCATCGGAGATGTAACTCCAGGGATCTCTTCCTTCATGAATTTAAGCAATGATCCTTCGGCTCTAGCCATCGCCCTCATGTTCCAAGCTGTCTCACCCACTGTTCCTCCGTCACCACCAGACTCTCTCCTTCTTGCAGCAGCCAGAGTCAGAGGGATAAAAGCGGAGCCAGGCATGTCGTTAGCGTACTCAACAGAGAAGGGTTTGTCCACTGTGGCTCTCCAGTAAAGGGTTTCGATTTCCAGAGCTGAGAGTGGACTTTTTTTGCCGCATTTCTTGAGATAATTCTTCTCAAAGCTCTTAGCTTTAAACTCAAACTCACCAAAAGTGTAATGCTCTCCGCTCTGCCACACGGGTCTCTGCACCGGACGATGCTTCCTAGGGCAAAATCCGATCTGCTGTTGGCGCGTGGCGAATGTGGGACCACCGTCGTAATCAAACCCGTCGTAGCCGCCGTCACGAACCCTCGCTGCCGCTCGCGCCGCCAGAGAACGGTTGAGGTTAGAAATCGAGGTTTTCTTCGAAGGAGGAGGTACTGGAGGCAAAATTTTACAGATTCCGTATTTCGAAGCTTCTTCTTCGATCTTAAAAATATAAGCGATCGGATCTTGGAACTCTGCTAAAGTAGGTCGGAACTCAGGGGCAAGCGGCAACGATTTCAACCATGGAAACACGTCTTGGCTCTGCTCTGGAACCGCCATCTCTCTCTCGCACGGAAAGCAAAAAGAATAAAAGAAGCCCTTTTTCTCAAATTTGCTTTACAAATTAACACGCCATTACAGAGTAGAAACAGAACGAAATTTTGAAAAAAAAAAAAATTAGAGAGAGATTCGACGAGTCTCCACCATTTCTCGGGCCAATAGGTTTTGGTTTGTTAAAGGGTCATCCACTTTTCCTCGAAGAAAACGACGGGCTTGATCTCGTTTCTTAGGTCTCTGTTTTTATTGGATTAAAGAAACAGAGGAAAAAATATAATCTTTATTAGGGGGTTGGGTTTTGGCAGAGCAAGAGATTGTGATTTCTCACTATAAAACAACTAAAGAACACACTGAGTAGAGAAGGGTTTTTCTTTAAGGGTACTCATTTTACTATTTATTTACGATTCTGCCATTTTCCATTACATCGATTCGACACACACATTTGTTGTTGTTGTCCTCTCTGTAATTCCGTTTGCGCATTCAATTTCATTTTGGTCAACTTTTTTTAAAATTTTTTATCATGAATTAAAATGGTTTTAAATTATACAGTTTCTAATGTAATATAACAGAAATTGCTTTTGACGAAAAAAAATAAACAGAAATTGATTTTGAAAAAATAATATTAGGGTTAAATATCAAACGGTAAAATAACCCATGTTTTAAATTTCCATATATTGTCTATTTTTTTGGTTAGATTAATTTGATTTTATATAAATGAATATATGAGTACTTGGTTTAACGAATGTTGCCTCTACCCACTGACTATGCAATAAAGTGAAGGGTATATATTCTTAATATACCACCAGAAAAAATAGAAATAAAAACTAATCAATAGAATAAAATAAATGAAGATTCACAATTAAAAATAATATCTATATTTCTTAGGGAAATAATTAGTATTAATAATTTGTTAAAGCACTTCAATAATTAATAAGTACCTTTGAGAGCTCATCAGAGTGACAAGGCCTAAGAAGTGTCACACAATAATAGACAATAACATCAACCTAATCTTCAATGCATCTCTTGGCAGAGTAAATTAAAAAATCATTTAAAGTTAACTCTAATAACATAACCTTTGGTTTGAGTCTAAAGAAGGGTTATGTTCTGATACAGAATAGGATGATTTTAGCTACAAATCTGGTTCTGTTCTGTTTCTGAAGATGGCTTTGAGAGCTCGAGTGTAACAGGACAGTGATCACTTCCATAGAAACCTGAAACAAATCAAGAACCAAGTTGTTGCAAAAGAGCTAAATAATAATCTTATATGAATCTGTGGGATGAACAAGGCGTTAAATCCTATCTATGGCACCTTCTAATTCAATCCCACGACCGTGGATCTTACAAGAAACTATACGGTCTTTGAGTTGTTCAGCGACCAGAAAATAGTCGATCCTCATCCTCTTTCCCCGGTACCTAGTAGAGCAATTAATATACAGCTTTAGGAACATGAGAAGGTGTCTACAGACTCTGAGCAATATGAAACCCGCAATAGAAAACCGTGACATTCAATGTTGGTGTTTACTCACTTTCCAATGGGATTCCCAGACCATGAGAAGCCACTGTCCATGTCTTGCTCCTTGTGTAGATACCGGTATGCATCAACAAGCCTTCCTCTGTAACAGTTATATTCCCATAAATATAAGAATATATAGTTCAGTAACTATAATCTCTATTATAGAAAGTACTACTCCTAAGACTTCACAGTGCAAAGATGGTATATATCGCATACTCTTTCATAATTGCACCAAAACGTCCTCTCTCAGATGGTGTAAATCCAGGTTGTCCGCAGTCCTGCATTATTGGAAATTTCAAAACCATTTGTAATCACTGTATGATTCTAAAGATCCATCTCACATATAAAGCTTCTGGTTCAGGCATAATATAGTCATCTACCATTACAGGTTATAGCATAGATGCAGAGGCAAGAAACGAAAAGAAATCAAAGGCCAATCTAATGAATAACCAAGGGGACTTAACATTATTGAGAACCTGCTCTGTTTTTCGATTTCATATATATTATAATGCATAAAAAGCAATTGTACAAGATTTGGTATTCATTACCTCTTTGTTTGGAGGAACATAACCATTAAGCTTTGCTGATGCAAAAAAATCTGGATGGCTAACATCTATTTCCTCATGACTACATATTACAAAAATCAAATCGATCAAATTTGATTCTGCAACATTGAAATGGCTTGAAGAAAAGAATATGCCAAGAGATGATGTAGAAAAATTCCTCATTACCTGACATTTAAGTCGCCACACCATATTATAGGTTTATCAGATGTTTTGCTGAGGAACTCAACCATCCTCTTGTCCCATTTTCTTCTCCTCTGAAACGAATTCTCCTCTTCTTTCCAACCATTGTTAGGCGAATACGTATTCAAAAGTCGAAATGTCTCAAATTCAGCTAAGATAACACGACCATCAGGTTCATGTTTGGATGCTGCATGTTAGCAACAAGCATATTAAGTGGTCACCACTCTAATCTAGCTATAATAAATCTCTCCAAGTAGATAAACTTTTAGGCCAATAAAATGGCCTTTAATTACGACACAGATAAAAGAAGCATGGTTTCAAATTGATAGAATGCAAGAGAATAAAGTGATTCAAGGAAATACCTAATTTGTCCAGGTTAAAGTAAACCTTTTGAGGCTTAAAACATTTTTTCAGTAACAGAGCTGTCCCTGCATACTTTGAGTCTGCGAGAGACCACCAAACTCGATAATTTCCAAATGGTGGACTTGAGAGAGCCCGCATCAAAATCTGCAGGCATATAACAAGGACAGTTTCCTAAAAATATTAGCAGCCAGTGACAATTATCCAAACAACAGAGTTTGCTAGACCAAAAGTGACTCTTGCATTCTTCCAAATCTTTCTATATCCATGTCACTTTGATCAATCGTGTTACTGCATTGTTAACTTGATACAAAGCTTTGAAATTTTTCTTTCTGTTGATATTGTAATACATGTATTGACAGATAAAACAACCCAGAAAAATAGAAAACTTTGGTACCTGTTTTTCGTCACGCAGAGCTTTTGTGTCATCGCTCACTTCTTCAGGATTCTTAGGTTTTCCCTTTCCACCGGCAGCAGGCATTCTTACTTCCTAACATTAAGAACACAGTCAACCGCTCTAAGCTCAGTATCTGGCCCCAGAGATACAATGAAACTAAAGGAAGTAGCATCCCCATCATAGTCACAAATAATATTGAGCTGAAATCCGATATTTTGCACTACTAACCATTTTCAGTGCCAAAAGTGGATGGACTTGAATCAACAAGATGGGTAATATTCAAGCAGATGAACCCATCTTTAGAATTAACCCAAGACACAGAAGTTGACATACTGGTAAGGCATGTATAAAAGTAGCTAACTTGGGCAACACTAGAGAACTAAACAGAAAATGAATGTCATAAGCAACTATCAACTTACATAGAAGTGATAGAACCCATATATGTCCATTGCAATAACCATTGATTTGAAATGATCAACACTTTAGCAATATTTGAGCAAACTCGAGAGAAACGAAGCACATAACATGCAAAAGTATCTCTTTACATCATTTATACTACAAGAAAAAGATAAAAATTCTTCCCTCACCAAAAAAGAGGTTAGCAAGATCTATCTACTTCAATGGAAACCCTAGAGAATTTGAAATTCCACACACAAACACCTAAGCAAATTTACCCACATTGCCCGAGATCAACCCAAAGGGAAAAAAAAATGCAACAGAACTCACCTGTATGGCGATGACATCCGGGTCGAAATCGGAGACGAACTTAGAGAACTCAGACCAGTTGTTTTTCACTCGAAGGAGGAAGCTATTAGCGTTCCACGTCACAAATTTGGACGGCTCTTTCTGATTCTTCTCTTCTTCAACACCATCTCCGTCTCCGTTCTGTTTTTCCGGCGAGAGGCAGGGTTTCTTAGCCACCGTTGAGCCGTCTTTCTCTATGGGCTTGAAAAATCGCTTCATAGCTTTAGCAATTCCGTGCCCTCCACTTCCCTCCTTTCGCTTTTTATAGTTTTAAGGCAATAAAACTCAACTCATGAAAAGATTTAGATACCAATTTGAATAAAGGAACGAACTTTACGTCGTCTCCGTCAAAAAGAAGAAGTTCGCAACGATGGTCAAGCAAAAGCATTTACACAAAAACCCAACAACACTCACAAGTCACAACAAGCCCAATATAATTGAATTATAAGGTTTTTACTTTTACATGAATGTAATATACAATCGAATTATATGGTTTTACATGAATGTTTTTCTCTTCAATGACTTTGCGCACCATTGTTGAAACCGAAACAATTTTCTCAATGTGGTTTTCTATTTTTAACTAACAAATTGTTTCTGGAGAAGGCTTCCACAGAATGCCAAATCAAATCTCTCTTCCGGAGGGTCTCCAATGCAGTCGAAAACTGCATCTGCGTTCTCAAAATCTTCGTCCGCCGTGTAACTACAAATTCATAGATGAATGAATGATCATTTCAACTCTTGTTATATGGAAATTATGAATGTGATTTTAATTTCAGACTAAAACTCACCCACTCTTTGTAACTATACAAGTCATTCCCGCAGCTTTTGCAGCTGCTAGCCCGATCGCGCTATCTTCAACCACAACACATCTGCACATACGCAGAGACAACTCTTTAGAGAGTTTTCTAAACTGACTATTTCCCCTGTAAAAGTCTTATAACACTTACTTTGAGGGATCAACTCCAAGAGTTTCAGCTGCTAAGTTGTAAATGGCCTGTTAAAACAACAGTTTAAAATCTGTCTTTAACCAAAACTGAAGCAAACAAAACTGTTGTGTATAGAATGGAAGGTGAACAAATTACAGGGTCAGGTTTCTTTTTGGGGACTACGTCTCCTGCGAATATCTTGATATTTTCTGCTCGTTCTGGTCCAAGCAAGCATGAAACTATAGCAGAAACCTAAGATCAGGCCAGAATGAGAAAAAGGAGATTCACATTTCCCATATAAGATTTCCAATTCTGTAAAGCTAGAGAACATTCATGTTTATGATGCTGCTGCGTATTGTTCTTTAAGAAAACTCAGGAGGTCATGCTCTCAGGAAACTGAAGTAGTAGAACCTGATTGATCATACCGCCTTCTCATTTGAAGTGCTGCACACAGCGACTTTTACTCCATTGGTTAAAGCTTGATCAACCAACCTGCAAAGTTTTAGCAACAAGGCTCACTTAGCCTCAACCTACTACATCATATATGATTCTATAAAAATACCAAAACATGTCTATATATCTCAGTATCAGGAAAATCAAGAGATTCTACACTCAAGGCCTTGTTTAAGGTTAATAGTTTCATATCTAGCAGAAATCAAAAGAAGTGACACTAACTTTGCAACACCGGGTCTAAGCGGAAGCAGCTTTTTCTCAATGAGAACCATAAATAGCTCAGTCTTCTGGTTGTGAAGCCCAGCTATGAACTCTTTCCTCTCTGCTTCATCCTTAGGCGCTTTTTCCGGCCAACCAACCTTGTTAAAATACGCCGTCATTCTACAAAACAAGCCATCGAAACCAAATTCATTCATAGATACTAAATTGATAACTCCATCAACTCGAACTTTTGTAAATGCAATTTGATAATTGATTAATTAGAACCTCTATACCTTTCTTTACCACCACCGATTTTCAGTAGCTCGCCGTATAAATCGACATCCCAAGTAACACCCAATTCTCTCTACAAAATCATCACCAAAGCTAAGAACAAGTACAATAAAAATCAAGGGGTTAAAACTGAGAAACCTCTTTGAAAGTGTCGTTGAAGGAGATCCTGTGACCATCTTTCTCCGTATCAACAAGAACGCCATCGCAATCAAAAAGAAGAGCAGAGGGTAGAGTCGCCGGAGAAGATGAAGCAGAGCAGGTGATTCCGCCGGATCGAGATGCTCTGTGTACCATCGGTGTTGCTCTCAGGCACTTACCATTGAATCGTAACTTCGCCGCCTTGGCCGAGAACGCATTGGGGAAGAAAGAAGGCGATAGCTTAGATTGAGTTGAAGAAGAAGAAGATGGTGATAGTGAAGCCAAAGAAAGAGCGATTTTCACAGTAGCCATTGTTTGCTTTTCTCTTTCTATATCTCTCAGTCTCTCTCTTTGCCAAATAAATAACGGTCGCGAATTTCTTCAACTTATCCGGTCTCGCGTTAACGACCACAAAAGAAAAACATAAAGAAAAAACCACCCGGTCCGGGTCGGACTATGGTACGTTCCGAGTCAAAACCCGGTTATATCGTTTTGACGTTTTTGGAAAAAACCTTAAAATACGCTAATTAATTATCTACAAACTACATAATTTTTTTTTGCCTTATCGATTTTAATATACGAAGGAGCTTATTCAACTCATCAGTGAGTTAAGTTAAAATGACAAATAATATGTTATTTAATAATGAATTTTAAAATGTTTCCTAAAATTGAATGTTATTAGACATAAGATTTGTAAATATTTCTTAAAATCTAATGTTATTGAATTAGTGATTTTAAAAAAATTTTAAAATCCACCGTTTTTGAGTACTGAAATTTTATTGACTGCGGGCATGTTTGTTTCTCCATCCAGCTATTCCATCTAGCTGTTCCATCACATTTAATTGTTGTTTGTTTAAGTGCATAATTGTATATCATTTGGATAGAACTGTTAGATGAATCATCTAAACTTAGTATAAAATTTTAGAAATTTGAGATACATTTGAAAGAAGCAATTGGATGTAGATGGAGTTTAAAAAAACTAAAAATACAAAAAAACCTTAATTAAAAATTACTAATTACAATAAAACTCAAATATAATTATTAATATTATTTCACATTCTAATAATTATAAATAAATAATACATACAAAATTGTTAAAAAAATTTTAGTTAGTTTTAAAATTGAATTTTTTTTTGAAAATTAAGTATTTGATAAGAATAATATTTGCATAAATGTCATTTTTCCCGCCAATTTTCTGTCAATTTTATCGACGTAATTCAGAAACGCTCCTGATGAACAAAAATACCCTTAATTTATATCCCCCAAAATTTTAGCAACGTAATTCAAAAACACTCTTGATGAACGAAGATATTTCAGTTTTTTTCGTGTCAAAATATTTTTCACCATTTTTTTTTCTTTTTCATATCAACAAAGCTTTAGAGAAAAAAAATTGACGAGAAATTTTTTTGGCGGGAACAAAAATTGACGGGAAAAATTTTTGGCGGGAAAAAAATTGAAAAAAGGTTGATGATAAAATCAAAATATGAAATATTAATAATATTTATGTTACATGATCATATATTTTTTATGTATCTTAAAATTTTTTGATAAACAATTGAAAACAAAAAAAAATTTTAATATGTAAATAGTTAAACTATAAATATTAATAATTAAATATTAATAAGTTGTTTTTGGCTATATATTATAATTTTAAAAATTAAGTATTTAATAAGAAAAATATTTATATATGTTAAAATAATAATTTAATATTTAATTAAATATGAACTTAATTTATTTAATTATAATAATATTTAAAAAATAAATCATGTCATTTTTGATAATTTTATTGATAGGTACATCTAGATGAAGATTCTAATTGAGAAAATAAACATATCTACATCTAGATGTTACATTTAGATGTAGATATCAACATGAAAACAAACAACATCTAGCTGTCTTATCCAGATGGTGCATCTAGAGGTAATTGCTAGATGTTAAAACAAACAAGGCATGCATAGAATTTTAGAGGATTTTAGAAGATTTTCTTAGTTATAACTACAAAGAGCCAAATCTTATGAGTTTAGGTGAGATTGCAGAAAATTTTAGTTCCAAATCATAACAAATACCTTAAACTCACCCCAAATTTCAAAATCATTTAAAATCTTATTAAAAATTAAATTACTCCAAATGTTTAGTTCAATATACCCAGAAATTTCAAAATATTATCCTTTTCCATAATTGAATTTGATGGTGTTAAAATTTAAAATATGTTAATTTTAATTATATACATGTATAATGCGACCAATGAGTCTTTGATAGGGATGTCAAACGGGCTACTAACCCGCGGGCCTGGCCCGTTAAGGCCCTCATAGTCGCGGGCCTCGACAAGTATATATGTGTCCATTAATTAGCGGGCCTTGCGGTCCGACCCGTGACGGATTTCAGGTCATAGTGGTTCGACCCGCAACGGATCGCGGTTATGCGGGTAACCCGCAAAATCAAGACAGAGCTTCAATGGCGATGGCGTCTTTAGATCGAATATCATCGGTATGTCCTTAGATTTTGAATACTCGAAGCCGTTGAGTCTCATCATGATTGCTTATGCCCACATATTCTTAACCTAAATTATCAATGCGTTTGTGTTTTCCAAATTTCGTTATCTTACGATTTTTTGAAGATTGTTTCGTGTTACTTATTTGAAAATTCAGATTTCAGTATATGCCATATTATGTGTAGTAAGATTGTGAAACAATCAACATAAACCGATTTTTGGAGAAATTACCTTAAGTTTTTGATTTCATGGTTTGTTCTTGATGAAGCGGGAACGAGATTCTATGAAGGAGAGAGTAAAAGAGCTGCAGGCTGAGCAAGCCTCACACTCAGAATTGCAGGAGAAGGTTACAACGCTTGGTGATCTCCTATCAAGAATGTGATTCTGATGCAGTCTATGTAAAAAGATTAGTGTTTTTGCAAACAAATTAGTCAATTTTCAAGAAACACGTCACAACTTCACAAGAGATGGATCTCATCTTCCGGAAGACATCAAAGAAATGTTCAACAAGATGGATACTAATAATGATGGTATAGTTTCCATCGAGGAGTTGAAAGCTGGACTTCGCGATTTTTGTACACAGGTAGCAGAATCAGAAGTTCATATGCATATTGAAGCGGTGAACATATTTTTCCCTTCTACATGACCATAACATTATTACTGATTGTTTGACTGCACAAGTAGAGTTAAACTTCTTTGCATGATACTGTCATTCAAATCCTGCTTCTTTTTAGCATATTTGCTGTCACATGTATTACATTATCCAAGTTAACTAAAATATGGTATTCGTAATTCAAAATATTGTATTCAGGTGGATACTAAAGGGAAAGGGACACTAGACTATGGGGAATTTGTTGCAGTCTCTCTCCACCTGCAAAAGGTAGCAAACAATGAACATCTCCGCAAAGCCTTCTCTTACTTTGACAAGGATAGAAACGGGTACATTTTGCCCAAGGAGCTTTGTGACGCCTTAAAGGAAGATGGAGCAGATGATTGTGTGGATGTCGCCAGTGATATATTCCAAGACGTTGATACGGACAAGGTCAAGTTTCTATGCATGGTATGATTTAAAGTGCAAAGGGTCTTTCTTTTGCAACACTGTCAGGAAGTGTGACTTTCAATCTCTTTTTGGGCAATTTGATTGATGTCCAACTATTTGAAATTACAGTCTTACTCATAGCCTCATAGGTAATGGAAACAGGCTTTTCAAAAGGTTCTTAAAGGCAGCAAGGACAAAACATGTAGCTTTAAATACCTTTTCTGTTTTGTTTTCTTGCGCATTCTTCTGTTGTGTGAGGGGTCCCATCAACTATAGAAAAAATGATTTCTGTGCTGAATGAGGTGGAGAAACTATGTGTAGAGAGTTCACTTTGAAAACATGTTGTTGAGTATAGAATCTTAAGAGAGTATAGTTGTTGTATCTGTGTTAATTACTTCTCTCTCAAACCTTCATGTTTTCTTGTTCTCTGCTCTTTAGGAAACAAATGGAATATCCAGTTCAATGTTCTTATGGTCTGATCATCAATGCTACTTTAGTCAGACAAACCAAGGCAAGTCATTTTTTGTCCCTTTTTCTTTTATGAGCCAAGTCTTTCACAAAACGTTTTTGGTTTTTGCAGTTTGCGTTCAAGGATTTTACATTTTAGAATATCATTACGATCATGAGGATGAACTTAAAGATGCCTTGTGACAAAGAAGGATGTGGCCTGTGGGAAACGAAACTGATTGAGAAACTTTTATTCTAGGCTTTCATAGAATTTATTTACGTTGAATTCTTTCTAAATATATAACCACAAGATATGTTGATGTATGAAAGAAAACGTTTACATTTAAGATATATAGAGTTAAATGAAGCTAGTATTCGATCAATGCCTTTGCTCTAGTGGTTGTCCCTTGTTTGCTGGTCTTAATGTGAGTGGTTCGAGTCTCATGGTTCATGATGCATTGCACAAGCAATATTTTAAAATTTTATTAAAAGGCCCGCGGGTCGGCCCGTTAGCCCATTAAATTGAGCGGAGCGGGCCTGGACAAGATTACACAGACTGCGGACTTAGCGGGCCGGCCCGTCGCAGATAGAAAATAAAATGGATCCGCGGATTTGGGCCTGTTGGGTGCGCTCAACCCGTTTTACAAGCCTAGTCTTTGATATCGGTGCCACAAAAACACATGGCCCGAATATGTGGATGTAAATGACCTAGGGACGTGTGAGTTTTGAGAATTTTAGATATTTTTAGGCAAATAAATTAGGTATTTAGACTATCTAAGTTATTCATAGATTGAATCGATTATATATTTTTTTTTTATCAACAGGTCTAGTGACATTTTAATCCTTCTCACAATATTGCAGGTAGAGATTTGAATTTTGGTGCCGAAGATTTTAAAGAGAGCATTACCACTAGCTCCACATGTCTTCGGTAAATAATTATGTTTAAAGGAATTTTATCCCGCGTGTCCCTTTAGTTGTGTTTAATTGTTCAGCGTGTCCCCTTTTTTAAGCTTTCTCATGTGTGTCCCTTTTTGCATGTAAAATGTCTGAAATAACCTCCATTCAAACTGTTGTTGGATTCTCAATAATTGCCCATTAATCTTGGGCACATATAGCAGGCATGTCCTCATTAATGCATTACAGTCAAAGGAAGTAAAATATCTCTATAAAAGGTAAATCACGTTCGGAAAAAGCAAGGGGGTTGGGAGATTTGTGACGAAGAGGAGGGAAAGTTCGAAGGGTAATAGGCGAAAATAAGGTGAAATCGAGATTGAGTTTGACAAAGGTTAGAAATTTTGCTACAATTTTGTCAATCGATTGGTTGAGTTGTGTTTGTCTATTAAAAATTGTTTTGGATTTTGAAGTTGTAGACATTAATAGGGTAGATTTATCCTTTGTCGAATTTTAGTCCATTGTTTCTTAGATCTTCTTCCTTTTTGTCCATCGTTTTTTGTCCATCGTTTTGAATCCGTCGAGGTTAATAATTTTTGTAAAATTTTTGGTCCATCGATTAGGTGAGATGTATTTTTCTATAAAAAATTAGTTTGGATCTTGAAGTTGGAGACATTAATAGTGTAGATTTCTCCACCGTCGAGTATCGTTTATAGGAGCTTGAAGTTTTAGTCCATAGTTTTTATTCAAGCGTTATTTGGATCCTGAAGTAAGGGTCCATCGTTTTGTGTCCATCCTTTTTTGGATATCGAAGTTTAAGTCCATCATTTTTTGTCCACAATAACGTTTTTGATTTTGATTTTGAAATTAGTATAAGTCCATCGAAGTCCATTGAAATTAGTATAAGTCCATCCTTTTTTGGATATCGAAGTTTAAGTCCATTGAAGTTTGTCTACGTATATAGTAGCGGGACTAAACCCACGCCCAATGTTAATATAAATGGTTGGTTTCCCAATAACTGCCCATTAATATAAATGTTTGTCCATGTCCACATTATAATACTTATAATACCAAATTTAAAGTTCAAATCATAATAGATCAGAAAAATTCACCTTTAAATGTCTGGTTCCAAATAACTACCCACTACTATGAAGTTTGTCCATGTCCACGTTATAATACAATACTCTTGGTTGAGTAGACATGCAGAAAAATTTGACTTTAAATGTTTGGTTCCCAATAACTACCCATTACTATAACATTTGTCCATGTCCACGTTAGAGGGTAAAACTCTTGGTTGAGTAGACAAGGAAAAAATAGTTTGTCCATGTCTAAAGGAAAAAATAGTTTGTCCATGTCTAAAGGAAATTTAAGCTTGTCCATGTCTAAACCCACCCTCCATGTTAATATAAATGTTTGGTTCCGAATATCAATACCATTAATATAAATGCTTGTCCATATCCACATTATAATACTTATAATACCAAATTTAAAGTTGAAATTGTAATAGATAAGAAAAATTCGTCATGACCACATTAATATAAATATTTGTCTATGTCCTTTAAATGTTTGGTTCCTAATAACTACCCATTACTATAAAGTTTATCCATGTCCACGCTATAATACAAATACTCTTGGTTGAACGTCCATGCAGAAAATTCGCCTTTAAATGTTTGATTCCCAATAACTACCCATTACTATAATGTTTGTTCATGTCCATGTTATAATACTAATACTCTTGGTTGAGTAGACACGGGAAAAATTGTTTGTCCATGTCTTTAAATGTTTGGTTTTTGTCTTGAACGTACTATAAAGTTTGTCAATGTCCATGTCTTGAAATCGTAATCCATGCAGAAAAATTCACCTTTAAATGTTTGGTTCCCAATAACTACCAATTACTATAAAGTTTATCTATGTCCACATTATAATATTAATACTCTTGGCTGAACGTCTATGCAGAAAAATTCGCCTAAATGTTTGGTTCCCAATAACTACCCATTTCTATAAAGTTTGTCCATATCCACGTTATAATACTAATGAGGTTTCTTCAAGGTATGATTTAGAAATTCATCTAAGATTTGTAAATTCTTTGATTTTAAAACCATAGAAAGTGAATTTTTCAAATCCAACTCAAAATAACAAGTATTTTGTAAGGATTTGAGTTTTTGTATTTTAAAGGGAAATCCGCAATCAAATCCACTCAAATCCATTAAAATAACAAATACATACTCAAATCCGTAAGGTTGTAGAACATATGATTTTAATTAAGATTTATAACAAAAAAATGGGTGATTTTGAGTAGGATTTACAAATGACAGAACCAATAACACATGATTTTAAATAGAATTTGAAAACCAATGCTTGAAAAACACATGATTTTGCAAGAAATTCTAAATCTATTAAAATACCACCTCGAAGAAACCCCCTTCATATTGTTGGTTGAGTAGACAAAGTAAAAATTGTTTGTCCATGTCTAAAGAAAATTTAAGTTTGTCCATTTCTAGTAGAAATTTAAATTTAACTTTAATTTCCTTGTCTATAGGAAATTAAAGTTTGTCCACATTATAATTTTCATGTATGTGGAAAAAACAAAATATAAATGTTTGTCCATGTCTAAAGTTAATTATAGTTGTGATGGAGGTATATAGCAACGAGACTAAACCCTAAAAAACAAAATTGGAAAAATAACGGCGGTATACTTTTGTTTGACAAAAAGATATACTAAGGAAAGATAAAAAAAATAAGAAGAGAAGTCTATAATATTGGGAACCGAGAAAAAATAAGAAAATTGACAAAGAAAAAAGAAAAAGGAAAGAGAAACAGGGAGAAAAAGGAAGAGAACAAGGATTTCGGGCAATGACAATATAGACTTTTCAAGTGAGGAAATTGATATTCTAAGTAATTTTAACACATGGGAAACATTTTATACAAGAAAGTTTTAGAAATGAATATTCTAGACAGTTTTCTTTATGTTTAATTAGCCCCACCTATCTCTTTGGTGAATAATTATGTTTAATGGTCTAGAAATAACATCAGAGCCATCAAAAAAATTTATTTTCCTCTCAGTAATTAAGAACTTTGGAAATTAATTATATTGACATACGTTTGGATTATATGAGATTGATCATTTATAATCTAACTACTGCAGATTTACTAAGTAACTAACAAGTTCAACACACATCTAGAAGTTCAAAACACATGACTATTTGATTATTGGAGAAGAAAATGATGAAGATTTTGATGTCCTTTAAACTTTTTTTTACATTCTCATGATCAAAAGCATTATCCTTTTTTTGGTTTATATGTAATTGAACTTCGATCTTTTAAATTAGATGTAAATTTGATGTTGATTTCTTTATATCTTTTCTAGATTTAAATTAAAAATGGTAACACTAGGTCATTAACATATATAAATGTTGAAAAAATATTAAAATTAGTAAAAAGCCTAGTCCCCGAGTACTTTCTGACTTATTTCCGCTTTCTTAATAATTCGAGAAGCGGTATCCGAGCGCACGTGTAACTCCTATCAAAATTTTGTGCAGAGTTATTATATATACAGATAAGAATCCATAAAGATGCATTTCTATATAGTTTGTTTGGTTTTCTTGCTCTCTTTATCCTCAAGAAAAATTTTCCAAGTGAAAGAGAGAATGTCTGGAAGAGGAGGAAAGAGGGAGAAGATATCTGCAGCTTCTGCAAGAGCTCACACCAGAAACACTCAACAAAGATCTTCTTCTGGTAATAATAATCTGGGTTGCGTTGTTTTTTCATCTTTCTGATGTTCCTGTTTACGTTTGGTCTCGCTTATGCAATTACTTCTTAGGCTCTATCTTATGCTAAGCTCAAAAAAAAAATTGTGGAAGATGAAATTAGAGACACTGATTGGAAAGCTAGATTTTATGAGGTCCCTCAGTTTGGAATATTTTAATCAAACATGAACTAAACAGATCAGTTTGCTTTTAGTCATCTGATTCTAAATGTAAACATAACTTTCGGTTTCGATTCAGATAATGTTGTTCAGGTTCAGTCAGATGCAATTTTACAAATTGAGAGTCTGTGTTGAGTTGTGTTGTGTTGTTCTACGCAACTTCCGAAAGTGAGGAACCTGGAAATGTTCTTAGAAGACTCGCTTCTTCGATCATGCAGGTTTTTTGAAGACGATTCTCCTGCTATTATTCGTCGGAGCTTTGGCATGGTTTTATCAATCAATCCAACCACCACCGCCAAAAATCGTCGGCTCTCCCGGCGGAGTCGCCGTGACATCACCGAGGATCAAACTGAGTGACGGAAGACATCTGGCTTACAAGGAATCAGGATTTCATAAAGAAGAAGCCAAGTTCAAGATCATATTTATTCACGGCTTCGATTCTTGTATGCACGACTCGCCTATCGCCAATTTCTTATCGCCGGTAAGTTTACCGACCAAATTCCCTAGCAACCCATTTGTCCAATCATCTATAGCATGTAAAAGCTTGTGTCTTTGGTGAAGTTAGTGAGTTAAAAAGGTGTCTTTGTGAATAATTTTAGGCTGTTGTGGAGGATTTGAGGATATACATTGTGTCTTTTGACCGTCCTGGTTATGGAGAGAGTGATCCTAACCCGAATGGGTCACCGAAAAGCATAGCATTGGATATAGAAGAGCTGGCTGATGGATTAGGACTAGGACCTAAGTTCTATGTCATTGGTTTCTCTATGGGTGGTGGACTTTCATGGACTTGCCTTAAGTACATTCCTCAC
>WJSH01004770.1:75923-92307 GCA_009757365.2 Lepidium campestre
ACATTGTAAATAAAAAAAATTGGATGAGTGTTGAATATTGAGGTGAAAGAGAGAGAGAAGATGATTTGGAAGAAAAAATATGACGTGGAGGGTGTTGATAAAATGATCCATTGTGGATAGTCTAAGATTGGATGAAAACAATGCCACGAGGGAAGAAGATGAAAGTGGCTCTTGGGAAGAGGCAAAGGTTGGTTTACTCAAATTGATAACCGGCTTTTCTATATTCATATTTAACCCTTCAACGATCACGGCCAAAATTCTGGTCCCGGTTATTGCGCTTTCCACATAGGATTTCATAATAAAACATAAATTTGCCTACATGGAACAGTTAGTCTTGTTTTCTGGAATCACAGACAAAAGCAACCTAAATAATACACTCACTACTATTTCATGAAAAATAATTATACTAATATGTTTTTCATAATAAACCATTTTCGTTTCGTATTCATAATGTTGACAATATACGATACGGATAGTGGTTCCTTGAATCATGATAGTAGTTTTTTTTTGGTATTCTCAAAATATTTGGATCAATGAATATTATAAATTTCGAGCCAATACCAACAACTACCCTAATTATAGGTTTTGTTGCAAGGTCTAAGATATGCTATATTTTCGTCGGACTAAATATCCATAACTTAGTTTTCGATAGAAATAATTTCAGGACCACACTTTTTACCCAAACTCTTCCTACCACCATACTACTTACGAGTCCAAATTATTTATTCGTTTTTTTTCTCTTTTGAGTTTGTAATTGTCTTTTTACTCCTTTGCAAACACTTTTTTTTTTTGGTATGAAAAAAGTGTTTGCACTTTCAAATGCGAATACTCCAATCTAGTGTTTACTTTCTCAAACAATATATATATTTAAATATTACGAATGCAAAACACAAGGCAACTAAAAAATAAAGTGGTCGTGAAACTTGTGATTATGCGATCTTACCACAAGATTCTCAAGTGAATTTTTGATTAAAAAATGAAAACGTTGTACTAAGTTAAAGTATAAACAAAAATAGTTGCGTCTGACCTTTTACTAGAAAACATGTCATTTGAGAAAGAAACACTAGGCAAGTTTTCTTCCGTGACATTTGGATACGTTGAACCTAATCATCTCTCACTTTCTTCATCGTTACATAATAATTTTATCTCCAAATAAATAAAAAAATTGTTACGAAGAGTTTAGCAAAAAACTCCAACTACTCAAATTTTAGATATGTGTCGCAAGTCAAATACTAGATGAAGAAGTTTCATTCCACTACATATTCTCTTACTTCGTTTTCATAACATTGTATATGTTATCTTGAATTTCTTCTATTTCGTTGTAAAATCACCGTTAAAAGAGTAATCCAGCTTCGTATATTTAACCAAAAATGCAATTTTCCGTTACAAAATACAGACAAACACCAAATAAACTAAAATAAAATAAAATAGGATAAATGTATATTGTGGAACAGATCACGAGCGTATATCTGAGATAAGACTAGAGATGTCACAAAAAAAAAAAAAGATAAGATATAATTGAAAATGCCACGTAAGCAATATCAAAAGTTTTGGAGTTACGGTAAGAACCAGCCTCGCTTAATGTCTATATATATTGCCAGAAATGTACCAAACCCTTCTTCTTCAAACCTCCTAAACCCACACATCTCTCTCTCTTAATGGAAGCTGTGCTTGTTCTTGCGATGTCTGTAACCACCACAACGAGAGACGACGATAATCTAACGACGTGTTCGGACGTTGATATCGTTACTTCTGGTAATCGTCGGATTCCGGCACACTCCGGCGTTTTGGTAAGATTGGTTTTACTGGTTCTTTTTTTGGTTTTCGTTTTGGTTTAGCTGTAAATTAATAATGGTTATTATATAATGCAGGCTTCGGCTTCACCGGTTCTAATGAACATCATGAAGAAACCGGTGAGACGTTACAGAGGTTGTGGTTCTAATAGAGTTATCAAGATTCTTGGTGTTCCATGCGACGCCGTTTCTGTTTTTATCAAATTCCTCTACTCTTCTAGGTTTGTTCTTCTTCTTGTTTTCATACACGCATTTGAATTAATCAACGGCTAATTAAGTAATAATCATTCTTAATTTAAAATTTAATCTGAAAACTCTGTTTAATTTTATGCCAACTTCTTGGGCTACTAAACATTAAACAACAGCTGTCGAAATAAAAAAAAGAAAGAAAAAGACTAAAATACCCATTTTTGCAACTCTGTTTTCAGTTTAACGGAAAATGAGATGGAGAAATATGGGATTCATCTTTTAGCGTTGTCTCACGTCTACATGGTAACGAAGTTGAAGCAGCTGTGTTCTAAAGGCGTAGTACAACGATTAACGGTGGATAACGTAGTCGACGTTCTCCAGCTGGCTCGCCTTTGCGACGCTCCTGATGTTTGTCTCAAGTCTATGCGTTTGATCCATTTACAGTTTAAGGTCGTTGAACAGACTGAAGGATGGAAGTTTCTTCAGGAACATGATCCTTTCCTCGAACTCGATATCCTCCAGTTCATCGATGACGCCGAATCGGTAAATCATTTTTTCTGTTTATCTTAAAACATACAATCTCTGTTTTTCTTATTACCAAAGGACCTAAATTTGGTGTTACTATTGGGTCTGGTTTTCTGATTGTATATTGGATGATAATATTAATGCAGAGGAAGAAAAGAAGACGACGAAACAGAAAAGAGCAGAATCTTTACATGAAGTTAAGCGAGGGAATGGAGTGTATAGAGCACATATGCACACAAGGTTGTACATTGGTCGGTCCATCAAACGTAGTTGACAACAAGTTAATGATTGAGGAAAAATCGAAGCCTTGTAAGTCGTTTTCCACTTGTTACGGCCTTCAGCTTTTGATACGTCACTTTGCCGTATGCAAGAGGAGAATTAACGATAAGGGTTGTCTTCGTTGCAAGCGGATGCTCCAACTCTTTAGACTCCATTCTTCTCTATGTGACCAACCTGATTCTTGTCGCGTCCCTCTTTGCAGGTATGCTATGCCCCAACGTTATTCTTTTATTTTTAATAACGTTTTTTAAGGAATATTTTTTTCTTTTTGATAAATTTTATTTAAGGAATCTTAATATATAAAACACAATAATTACCTAGTTTTTAGTTTGAAGTTCTTAATATTCCATGCGTTAAGAATTAACATCTTGCCCACGTGGGTGAGGTCTAGTGGTAGTAATAGAATCTGGAAAAAATAGTAATATGCTATCATGAGTTCAAGTATCTCTGAAAACAAAGTCACATTCACATGCAATATCACAAGTATTTCATATGGCTCCATTGGCCTCGAAATTAGTCAGATCTTATTATGTCCCGTTGACTTGTAGACCCGTTAAACCAACTCGAAAAAAAATTCTCTGGCATGTCCGGAGCTCATAGTGCTCATGGTATTTTCGTTAAACCGGATTATCCGAGTTATAAAAAAAAAAAAGAAAATCTAGGTTTTGTTTATTGTGACAAGGTTGGTTTGGCTTTATGTTGCCACTTTTGTAGATTTCTACTTTAAGAAACGTTGCAAATTGGTAGGAGAATCGATGATGCATGGGTTATAATCCGGCGGCTAAAAATCTTGTCATTTTTTGCAATTAATTTGTAGATATTTAGAATCTCATATGTCATTTTCAACTTTTTTTTGGAGAGCAGACAATTTAGGAAAAGGGGAGAACAAGACAAGAAGATGGGTGAAGACAGCAAGTGGAAGCTTCTGGTGAGAAGGGTTGTGTCTGCAAAAGCTATGTCTTCGTTGTGTCAATCAAAGAAAATCAAATGTGAAGGAGAAGCATAAGGATTAGCCAGAACCAGGAAGGAGCTATATAATAGTGAAATTTATTTAAGAAGCTTTCTAAAACTCGTATTTGTTACTTCATTTCTTTTTGTAGTATGGTTAGTGGAATTTGAAAAGGGTATATAATCATATACTCTTCGATTTGTTTAGAGGGTTTAGTTTGTTGAATCATACTTTTTGTAGTTGTGAACATGTCTGCAAAACATTGAGATTATATAAGAATAATGAATCTTACGATTACAAAATGTGTCATTCTTTATTTTCTGTATCCTAAAGAGTTTTCCGCACCCAAAAACATTGAATTCATTTTTTTTTCAATAATTAGATCGACAAGACTCGATACATGGTTCAAACTCATTCTTAAAATCCCTACCACATATAGTGGGATGAAGTTGAATTCTATATATCCGAGCCATTAGTTGAATCATTTAACCACTAAACTGAGAAGATATCGGCATAATTCATTTTTTTTTCTCACGACTTTATCATTCATCTCTAAAAAAGTGTAAGTTAATCATACGAAATTAAAGCAGAGTATTTACAGGTTTTATTCGCAAAGCTTATAATGGCCAATATAAAAAGGACATAAACATTCTCACAATTGAAGAAGAATGAATACACCATAAATACATAATATGTTTCCACAAACATAAGAATCATTGAAATCGAATCTTCAGTGACTCAATCTCTAGAGCTCGTCTTTAACATCCTCACGAGTTACTGACTCATCATTAGAGGGAATGGAAGAGTGTTTGGTGGGATAAGAAGCCTCCATGGCTATACCGCAACGTCCTTCATTCTCAGAAATTCCTCTTTCAATCCGAACATAACCTCCTTCTCCCCATTCTGGTCCCCATGAGTTCTTCACTATCCAATACTTTGTTCCATTTTCTGTCTCTCCATAACCAACAATCGCCACTCCGTGGTTTAACTGAGTCCCGCATTCTCCCGTAAACACACCCTACAATAATGCATGCACGTTTTATATAGTTGAAGATTATTGTTCGGAACATGTTCTCACTAAGATTTGATGTTTCAGATTATGTTCACAATAAAAGTATATATATCGAATGAAAAATGGATCAATGACTTTAATGATGTGAACAACACGAGACCAATTTGATTGGTTTCATTTGGTATTGTGTTGCATTATGATTGTTACATATAACTAAGGTTAATCTTAATGATGCGATTAGTGATATTTTAACAAAACTATATCTCTACTAACCTGGAATCGAACCAATACCCGACTGAGTATCCAATTAACCCGAATACATGTAAATATATAGAGGTATTTCATATATTTTTCGGGTATTTGGGTATTCATGTACTTTTTAGATAATTTTTTGAAAAGATTTCGGATATTTTTTCGGTATTCGGATATTTTTTCGGTATTCGGATATTTTTCGGTTCTCAAATTATTACCCGAAACTGATCTGAAACCGATTGGATCCGAACCGAAACCGAACCAAAATAGTTTTTGTTTCTAAATGGACAACAAAATCCTAAACCTGAAAACTTGAAACCCTACAGATCCAACCTGAACCCGGACTCTATACCGAATGCCCCAGGCCTACTCTTGTTAATTATTAATCAAAAGATTACCTCAGAGTAAAGCTGAAAATCGGGGCTCCCAACATCAATGGCTACAGAGACAGGCTGATGAGCAACAGCTTTGAGAAGTGCTTCCTCTTCATTCTCAGGAACGTGTTCGTGTCCATTGATCGTTACAGTTTCTCCATTAACATACTTAGCTCTGCAGAGTTGAACATCTTCGGAATTGTAAGGATAAGTCTCTTCGGTTGTGATGCCACCATTTTTCTTGATGAATTCAAACGCTGGTTCCATAAGACCTCCTGCACAACCTTGATTCTCTTCATTGTCACAATCAACGAGTTCTTGTTCAGACAACGAAACCAATTTGTTTGTTCTTATCTTGTTTATCCCTTCTACTGCTACAACTGTCGAAAAAGCCCAGCAACTTCCTGAAATTTTCAGTTTCTGAATTAATGATTTAATCATAGTAATTAAATGCAGAATATTCAAGAAATATGTTGGATCAAGATCGAACCAAATAAAAAAAATCTGTGTCCTTTGGAAACAGCGCATAAATGCTTGTGAAGACCTCAGATTTAGCTCAGACGTAAATGCTTAATTCAGTTGACAAATCTTTTGATATATTCATTGTACAGAGTAAGAAAAAAACTCAAATTTTCAATTGGAGCAAAGATCCGGATCAAATCAATCAGAAACAGTAGGCAGAACAGAACAATAGAAAAAAGAGCCGTACCATATAATCAGATGTTCATTAAGTTTCAAGAAATCAAACAAAATTCAACAAGAAAATCCAAGAAATCATTTAAAGTTCAAAAAATCTCTTACCACAATCTTGTTGATTCTTGACTTCAGTAACAGCTCCTTTTTCTCTCCAATCAACAGATTTCGGAACTTTGGTCACATTCTCATACATGAAACCACCAGATCCGCGCTTAGGTCCACGAAGCATCCGGTGATGCTTAACATTAGAGCCAGCGTAAGAGCTTCTAAACTCATGGTGAGTTATGTCAGCGAATCTATTGATCTTAAGTTTGAAAAGCTTGTTCTTCTTGTTTGTCTTGTGGACATGAAGCACATTGTGTCTGAAAACGTTGAACCGCTTTAGTGCCTCGTGGGAGGCTCTG
This sequence comes from Lepidium campestre, assembly GCA_009757365.2. Lineage (NCBI taxonomy): Eukaryota > Viridiplantae > Streptophyta > Magnoliopsida > Brassicales > Brassicaceae > Lepidium > Lepidium campestre. Next base: position 82,397 of record WJSH01004770.1, read on the forward strand.
GATACAGAGTAATGGCTTCTCCACCTATCATAGAGCTTCCATACGTTCTCTTCGGTCTCTAATTCTTTTTCGTCGTAATCGAATCCTTGGGATATTTGGAGGAGGAAAAGAAAAGAGAGGACGATCAAAAAAAGTTTCATCTTTTATTTTGTTCAATTCTTGTTTGTTTTGTTATGACTTTTATGCAATAATAAAAGGACACACACATACCCTATATATATATATATGTATGTATATCCATGGAATATTGAGTGATTGCATTATTGTTATTATTTAAACCATTAATACATATAGTATATTATTAAAGTTTTATATGGTTGAGTTATGACTCTGTACCTAGTCATGTTCTTGTAAATCCGTGGGTTCTTCGAATAAATAGATAGTTCTTGCTAGTATTCTAGTAGTCCTTACTACGAGAACTAGTAAAGCTTTTCTTTGTGTCTCAAATCTCAATGTATAATATTATGTACATGTGTGATGTGTCGTGTGTTATGTATGTAATGAGATGGCTAAGTTTCATAAAAACATTCGTGCGAGGGACAAAGCAAGAACTGGTACGTTACATAAACACGTGAAAAGCAACTAACTTTATGCCATAAGCATTAAAGTCTCAATAATTTGAGAACTTAATTAGATTAGGTAGAAATGGTTGACAATATTATTAAAAACCAATATACACGTCCCTTCCTAATTTCCGCGGATTTTGGTTTGCACTAGACTGTACAGAAGTCTTGAAGATGATTCAAGATCTAGAGAGCTGGCCAGCGTTTTCTCCTTATTTTGAAAATTTTACACAACTCAAGAGTTTTTTCGTTTTTTCCTTTTTCTTTCTCTGATTCCTAAATTGTTGAACTATAAAATTGATTTCTTTGTTCCGTAATGTTAGAGGGTTTTCTTGGAATCAATAATTTGTAAACTCTATTCCCAAAACTGGCTTTTTTCTTGTGTTAAGTTGGAAAAAAAATATGGTAAAGATAAGAGAAGATGGGGTTGGGTCCTTTTTCATTAATTAAATATCCACATACAATAATATGAATATGTGTGTAATATGTATTGTATATTACGTATAATGACTAAAAGAATCGTTTTCACACAAAAAGTGATTAACTGATTTTGATGGGATTAAGTCAGTACCACGAGAGTCTGAATCTTGTCTCATGTCTGGCTAGTTTTTCGCTATTCTATGTCTTGCGCAGCCAACAAAGTCTTCTACCGAAACTACTCAGAGTTAAAATTGACAATCTCGTTGGATTCGTTTAGTGCGGTCCAAACGCAAATGCTGTTTGTGTGTAATCATTTACAGCCCATCACGTTGTCTCTTTTTTAATTTTGTTTTAATAGAACCACGATGTCGCTTATTACATCTGTACATTAATACGTCTTCTATTGATTCTAAGTGACTAGTTCTCTCGCTTCAAGGTTAAGACAACATTTAATTTAGTCAACTCAAATTTATGTGAAATTTACTACACAAAGATCAGTTTAAGACGTGTAATATTGGTCTGTTGCCTAGTTTTTCTTTACTTATATGACATTTCATTTTCTTCTTATAACTCGGGTGATTCGGTTCAACGAATTCACTATGAATTATGAGACAAGTCGCAAGAACTTTTTTCTGTAGCTAGTTTTGGGTCAACAGAATATGAGATTCGACTAATTATGGGATAGGAAAAACCCTTGTTTTCCATTGATTTAGTTTCGAATTAGCTTCGAACTCGGGAGAATATTGTAACTTGTAACCCATGATATATAATTTTCATTTTTGTGACCATGATATAATTTTTTCGTGTTTTGTATTAATGTTCTAGATGAATCATCCGAATTAAAAGTTGTATAATGCTTACTATTTGACAAAAAAAAAAAAAAGTAATTGTGAAGCTTAAGCATACACATCATGCAAAGAATTAGGTGACCCAGTTGGTTTGCCCCTGATGTAGCTTAGCACCAGGTGGGGAATTTGAATCCCCACTCGTTCCAGTTGAAGTATTTAGGGTATAGATCAGACCTTATTGATCCAATTGTTGGAAAAAAGCATACACACCATATAAGCTAATTTAAATAAAAAAGAAAAATAATAGAAAATAATAAAGAGACCCAATAATAAAAGTGGAAGAAAGATAGCTGAATATTGGTTTGTAATAGTACCATTGAATGGATATGCTATTGACAAACCTAACAACACCAAAACCAAATATATAGATATATAGACCTTGATCAGAACCAAATACATAGATATATAAACCTAACAACACCAAAACCAAATACTGAGAAGAAATGTAGACCTTTTTATTCAAATCCAAAACCAACATCAAAACCAAATCATGAAGACAAACCTAACAACATGAACCAAATCATGAAGACAAACCTAACAACATGAATCGATTCGGAATTGGGATCACCATTGATATGGTTTTACACAATATATAGATATATATCTCTAGAGCTCATCTTTGACGTCATAACCTTCCGAGTCATCTGGATCAGAAGATGAGAGCTTGATCGGATATGATGCCTCCATAGCAATACCGCAACGACCTTCTGGTTCATCAATCCCTCTCTCGATCTTTATATATCCTCCTTCTCCCCATTCAGCTCCCCATGAGTTCCTCACTATCCAATACTTCTTTCCACTCGAGTCATCAGATCCATATCCGACTGCTGCCACTCCATGGTTCAACTCTGTTCCACAATATCCCGTAAACACTCCCTATAACACATTACCAAAGATATGACCAAATGTTATCTATATGACATGTGATCTTGAGTTAATTCGTCGGCTTAAATCTCAAAACATAATATTAGTACGCGCATAACTCACACTCAAAAACTAGCTCAAGAAAAGATAATTGTCACATACTTATAAACTCCAAGAATCAAAAATCTAAACAATGTGAGATATTTTAACACAGACTCTTACGCTCAGAACTGAACATCTGAAGTGTGAAATTTGTGGAATTAGACATCCAAGGGTGGTATACAATTAGATTAAGCTTAACTCTGATACATATTAATATGAGTCTAACTCACAACCAAAAACTAGCTCCAATAGAATTGCCATATGCTTATATATTGCTCAAGAATCACAAACCTAACCGATATGGGTTATTCTAACACATAGTATTATGTTCAAGATATGAAATTTTTAATTGTATCAAAAACCTGATTTTACTGATTGTTTTGATTACCTCCGAATAAAACTGGAAATCTGAGCTTCCAGCATCAATTGCTACAGATACAGGTTGGTTTGCAAGAGCCTTGAGAAGAGCATTTTCGTCGTTTTCCGGTACATTTTCATGCCCATCTATCGTCACAAGCACGCCGTTATCTTTTGAAGCGTCGCATTTTCCCTCACTAGCTTCGTAGGGATAACTATCTTCGGTGGTGATTCCACCGTTCTTCTTGATAAATTCAAATGCAATCTCCATAAGACCTCCATTACAACCTTGATTCTGGTTAGTATCACAATCCACTAGTTCTTGTTCAGACAGTGTAACTAGCTTGTTCGTCTTGATCTGGTTGATTCCCTCAACAGCTGCAACAGTAGAGAATGCCCAACAACTTCCTACATCCACAAAGAAATTACGTTACATCAACAAAGAGATTATTACTTCAACTAATTTATACATATATCAAGTTTCAACTATATTATATATCATCGACAATGCAAATCTTAGACATGTGCATAACTGAGAGTTTGTTGATAGTTTCTAAGAAAATTATTTAGTGCTATATGTTTTTCAATTGTCATTGCTTTATACTTACCACACTTTCCTTGATTCTTGATTTCAGTGACTGCTCCTTTCTCTCTCCAATCAACAGAAGCCGGAACTCGAGAAGCATTCTCATACATAAACTGTTTTGAGCCACGTTTTGGTCCTTGCAACATCCTATGATGCTTGATATTAGAACCAGTATAAGCACTCCTGAACTCGTGAATCGTTAAGTCTGCAAACTTGTTGAGCTTAAGTTTGTAAGATTTGTTCTTCTTGTTAGTGTTATGAACATGCATCACATTGTGTCTGAAGACGTTGAATCTCTTCTCTCTTTCATGGAGACCCCTAGGAACAGAGTGGTGACTCCTCCATCTGTCATATAGCTTGGATAAGCTCTCTTCGCTCTCTATTTCCTTGTCGTGGTAATCGAATCCACAAGCAGCTTGGAGAATGACTAGAGAACAGAGAAGTATCAAAAGAAGTTTCTTCATCGTTTTTGTTTTGATTGAGTTTGTGTTTGAAGCTGAGAGTTGAATGATTTGGTGTTGCTGTGTTGGAGATATCTATATATATAGGCAAAGAGAAATATTTGTTTTAAGAAACTTGATATGACTAAAATACCATCGAAGTTTGTAAGATGAACTATTATTGTGTATACGTCTTGTGGAACGATTTTAGGACAATACTACACGCATCTGAGACGATTAAGGAACCCATTATGGGTCTAATTTCTTTTAAATTATATTAGACTTTAGATCATGGAATTTATAATTTCTTGTTACATATGCATATATATCATTATTTTATAAATATTTTATTTGACTAATTAAGCTAACAATGAAAAAAGGATGAATGTAACCACTAAAACATTTCAGCATGACAATGCTTTCATTGTTCACATATCTTTTGGGTGATAATGAAATTGTTATATGTCATGGTTCATAAAGAGAATTATAACAATAACGGAAAAATTAAGATGAAGCAACACAAGTTACTTAGAAAAATCAAGAAAACATATGGCCGATGGCATTTGGAGAAAAAAGTGGTGACTAAACCTGTTCACACCACGCCATTGTTGACTTACATTTTTATTCGACAAAATCCGATGCATACCCTAAAGCTCATTCTCTAATATCCTTTTTTTAATCTTTCAACTACAGAGGAGAGAGATCGAATCCCTAATATCAGAGTCATTACATCTGATTACAAAATATATTCCAATTTATTTAGTCATATATACAAAATTCAGATTACACGTGATTGTAAGACTGGATGATTTGAAGATATTGGAAAATTGAATCTCCAAACTATAATCATTTGCTTTTCTTGGACGTTTAATTAAGACCCTAAAACCACATGAAAGCAACATACTTAGCTTTTTTTGAAACACACGGCTTAAACCACCGACCAATAATTCATACCAAAATAATGTACTAATTAATGTCGAACGTTTCATGAATAATGTACTAATTACTGGTTTTATACTAAACATTTCTCTCCATGGATTCCGGTAATGCCATGTGTTCTCCGAGAGAGAGTATTTCATCAACATTTATATATTTCTCTATTTCCGTTTCTTCATTCTATGTTCTTAAAAAAATATGACTCAACACTTTGACGCAGCTTATTTGTTAAAAGTTAAACGTTGTTTTTTGGTATAGTTTCATACATACATGTAACAACGTGCAAAGAGTTTTGTTACAATAAAAATAATTATTATTGGAATCCTGAGTTATCCAAAATATTGATGTTATACATCAGGTTTAAGATTTGAATATGAATATAAACAAATTTTGACCGATCGTAGGCAGTGGATATGAATGAATAATTAGAATGAATCTTCGCATCGTGGTTGGATCAGAGATGCATCCTAGCTAATTATAAGAAAACATATATTTAATCATTTTTGTTATTAAATAATATTACTTTGATCCGGTGATCTTTGGCATATTAATGAATATTCATATGTACTCAAAAAAGATTCCAGTTTTCTCTAAAATATATATGTAAGAAGGATTCTTTACTAGTACTATCTATGATTTTATTATAAAAAAAAAACCATTCAAATTTTTTTGTATTAAGGATAAATCACACTTAAATCCAATTTAATCCAAAAAGCTTGCGTATGTAATAAAAACACGTTATATTTCTTCTTGTATAAGCTTGTGTATTTCACAAGATCCCCAAAATGCAACGACGTGGTTGGATGTTTCCCAGTTTCTTGCAAGTGATGTTTACTTCAACAAAGTATTTTATTGGTTATAAAGCCAATAATTAAAATATACAATAACGTGTTCTTTCTTTGTCTAGGGATCGTGGACCGATCCACAGACAGGACACATCTACCATTCCTTAATTTTCTTTAAACCTTATCCAATTTAATATTCAAAAGGTTAAGATTCCCAAATCCTTTGGAAGCTTCAAATAATTGATTAGGAATCTCCCTAAATAATTCCGATGGTAACGTCTCTGTTACTCAAAAGGATTAGGCCCCTAATTTATAGCTAATAATCATATTATGGATTCTAAAAAAAAAACTGGTTTATGATTTTAGTAAATCAGAGTTCGAAGGAATCCTGATATGTGATGTGCGGAGATCCTGAAAATAGTAATAAGTTTAGACGATTGTCCAGTTTTCTCACAGTATTTGGAAGAGTTTGATAGACTTACAAATCTCTTTTCCAGATTCTCTGTTCACCAAATTTCGAGAATTCTAAACAGGAAGGTGGAAAATTGTTTAACTCGTAATATTTGAAAACTTTTAAAAATTTATTTTAATGTAAACATTATGCCTTTTTGGCTTTCAAAATTAATACACGACTTGATTTGGTGAAAAAAAAAACCCGGAAACACAATAATAATATTTAATTTTTAGTCCCCTCTAAAACTTAATTATTTTGACTTATATGTTATTAATTGGGTTTGTCTCAAACCAAATTTGGGCTTTATGGGCCTTTATTATTTTACAAACAAAAGGAGATTTACAGGCCCGTTAGGGTTGACTAATACAAAGACCTCACGAAACGCAAAGATAATTATAGAATATCTTGTAACCTTTTCTGAGCGTGTGCCTTGAGTTCTTGCGTAAACCTAAATCATCACATTAAGAGCGGTGAAGGGTGTGTATTATAATCTCTATCGATCTAGTGGAATTTGGGAGTGTGAAGAAAACGTACCGGCACGTTACCGATAAATCGTTAAAAATCCTAGGTGTATTTAGGGTTTAGTTACTCACATACAACAACAAGCTTGAGCCCTAAGCAATAAATCCTAACAGTGTTTGCAGGAAGATAATCACTTTCCAATACAAAACTCTATCTTTAACTCTGCAATTATTGCCCCTCTCTCTCAGTCTTAAGTAACTAGGAGAGCAAGCGATTCATATCTCTTGTATATGTAACCTAAACGATTAACATTTTTCATTGAAACTATAGGTTTTTTTCTCTCTTCTGTTCTGATGATATTTTTGTTTTATTTTTCTTTTCTTCATGTTTGGCTAGTTTAATAATCTTTAAGAATCTTGAATCAAGAACAATGGGAAAGAAATTTGACAAAAAGATCATTTGGACGGTTAAAAAGTTTTCCTCATTGGCATCTGACAAAATTTATTCTGATCTTTTTGTCGTTGGGGGCTGCAACTGGTAAGAACTTTTCAAATAATTTCGTCTATATTGGATTTCCGATTATTTTGCACTTGCGTGATAATTGTCCTTTGTTTGTTTTTTTTTTGGTTTTGTGCAGGCGTGTAGACGCCTACCCCAAAGGAAACATTAATAATGCTACTCATATGTGCTTGTATTTGGCTGTTGCTAATTTTTATTCTCTGCCTTCTGGATGGAGATTACACGTTAAATATCGTATAACTGTAGTAAATCAACTTTTTGATAAACTCTCTCTATCAAATGTTAGCGGTAATTATTTCTTCCCATTGCTAGCTTTGCAAGAGTTTTCATCTCTTAGTTATAGCCATTGACATTATCATAAACCTGAGATAATTTGTGCTGGCTGGTTGTAGATTAGTTTTAGGGTTGTGTCTTGTGTGTCAATTTGTGAGCATTTGTAGTTCAATTTAAAATGAACTCTGTTTTTTGATCTTACAGAACTAGGAAAATGGGTTGATGAGACGTCTCCACCCTGGGGTTTTCCATCAATGTTCCCCCTGAATGTAATTCATGCCACAAATAGCGGATTTATGTTAATTGGAGAACTTAAAATTCAAGTTGAGATAAAAGTTCTTGAAGTTATTGGCAAGTTAGATGTAACAGAGGAAACTACTTTAACAATAAGAGAAGATGTCCATGGATTTATGCTTCTTCCTTCCCAGGTAGGGTATTAAGCATGACTACAAACTCTCTTTATAAAAAGTTCAACAACTATAGATAACATGATGTATATTATTACGTGTTGCTTTTATTTTGTCTTGGGCTCTCTAATGTGGTTTTAATTTATTCACCTTTTTTAATTACAGGTAAAATGTGTAAGTCGCATATTTGAAAGACACCCAGACATTGCTTCGGATTTCCATCCAAAGAACTCAAATCTTAGGATAGGTTATATGAATTTGCTACTCAGTCTGATTGAGACTATAAGCCAGTTACCTCAGCAAATGTCCAAGGATGACATGGTTGATGCTTACGATACTTTGGGGACCTTAAGATATGTTGGATTTAAATTGGATTGGTTGGAGAAGAAACTTGATGAAGTGTCAAAAAGATGGAGAATAAGAAAGCGATTGAAGCTGGGCTACAAGAAGCGGAAAAAGAGTTGAAGGACTTGAAGCACAAGTGTTCAGACATGGAAGATCTGGTGGAAAAGAAGAAGGCCAAACTGTCAGTTGTAAAAGCTCCAATCTCATTTGATGATATTGTTGATTAATGTCTTGTGTTGGTAAGGCACATGGAGTTTGACTCTACTTGGTGTCTTGTCATAAAATATAGGAACTAGAATGATTTAGTTTTAGTGTTTGCTCAGTTTCTGTCCACTTTCTAAAATGCTTTTGATGAACATAACTTTTTTTCCTGATTAAATGGTAATTGATGAAACCTAGTTTCTCACACGAAAAGTCGCTACCAAATAAGTGTTTGCCAGTTAATGAAGCGATGACACAGTTACAAGAAATGACACTGTGCCAAACACCTCAGGAGCTTTCCGTTGATGATCTCGTCAAAGCGAGAATGCATTGGCTTACATGATATTATTTGGCTTAAAGGTGGATTGGTTGGTGAAGAAGCAAAGGAAAAGAAGATAGAATAGTATGGTTGAGGTAAAGTAAAAGAAAGTAGCAGACTGAATAACAACTCATAAACTGAAAAACAAATTTCATATGAATTGCTTTTAGTTGGTATGCTTGGATTTTAAAATAATGAAAATATAGAATAACGTGTTCTTTCTTTGTCTAGGAATTTTGGAAGGATACAGACAAGACAAATCTTCAATCCTAAGATTATCCAATTCAATATCCAAAAGGTTAAAGATTCTCAAATCCTTTGGAAGCTTCAAATAATTGATGAGGAATCTCCCTAAATAATTGCTTCTCTGTTATTCAAAGAAAAACTACAAAAAAATATATTTTATGAGAAGAGTGTTTTAGACTTTCTTTTGTAACTTAAAAAATGCCCTCACGCAGGATCGAACTACGGACCTTCAGTTTACAAGACTGACGCTCTACTGAGCTATAAGGGCATCTTTGTTAAGTTAATGGTAATGAACTTTAGATTTTTGCTAAATTTGTCATAATTCAAAATTTCGAGCATCACCAACAGACTAATATTTTTGGCCAAGTTCGTAATATGAAATAAAATTTATCCATGAAAATAAATAATGATGAGAAATACCATCTTTCTCTTACTAATTATCCACAATACCCCACCTATGTTTTCTTGTAAGGAATGTGTAACGCCCCAACCGCCATCTTTAATGGGCCTCACGTCCTCTCCCGGGCCCGTGGGCCCAACTTTACCGGCCTGACGGTCGGTACGCTACGTCCGGGAGGCTTTAAAGACTTGTTTACCGACCCTACAAATCACCACATGATCTTTCCCTGTATTTTTGTCCTCACTCACACGGTTCCGAAAATTACTTCCCGGAAGGTCACCCATCTTTCAACTACTCCAGCTCAAGCACGCTTAACCCTGGAGTTCTCTCTGGACAAGTGACCGAAAAGATAAGTGCACTTTGGTGACATAGGTGGCCAAATCA
>WJSH01004770.1:92391-104991 GCA_009757365.2 Lepidium campestre
ATGTTACAATTCACCCCCACTAACAGATCGCAACGTCCTCGTTGCGTACCCAGATCGTCACCCTCGACGGTGTGAGCCCTCTTGACTCCACACTCGTTTGGGTTCGGCTCTGATACCACTTGTAACGCCCCGACCGCCACCCTTAATGGGCCTCACGTCCTCTCTCGGGCCCGTGGGCCCAACTTTATCGGTCCGACGGTCGGTACGCTACGTCCGGGAGGCTTTAAAGACTTGTTTACCGACCTTACAAATCACCACATGATCTTTTCCTGTGTTTTTGTCCTCACTCACACGGTTCCGAAAATCACTTCCTGGAAGGTCACCCATCTTTCAACTACTCCAGCTCAAGCACGCTTAACCCTGGAGTTCTCTCTGGACAAGTGACCGAAAAGATAAGTGCACTTTGGTGACATAGGTGACCAAATCAATTCTTTTAAACCTCTCCGCATGCACCACCATATTTCCTGAAATCGGGGTGTTACAGAATGCCCTCTTCACTATTTGAAAAGTTTATTCTGCCCTGACCAAAGATTCCCTTTTTCCTTTTGTTTATCCTTGTTTGTATCTGTCTCATTATTTCTCAAAGATTCTATTCCCTCAAAATTAATTATTTTCCTTATTTTGCTTTTCGCTTCTCTTGTTATTCTGGGATAGACAAAATTTTGCTTTAATTTTTGATATTCTCTTCCCTCATTGGTTCTCTTCCATCAAATTGTCCGCCTCTTTTCCCCAAATTATGTTGTGTTTTGACTAAAGAGTTAGGTAGATTAACGTCCACAATGTTATTTTATTATTTTTAGGGAAGTGACGTGGATTAAAATTGTATATTCCCCTCACCCCCGATTTTGATTTTTGTCCTTGTCATTCTTCCAAACTTGTTCGTTTTATGTTTATCTTGCAAATATATGGTAGGATTGTCATTTGTGAGGTCATTGTCAAATAGTTAGTTGGATTGTCATTCATGAGGACGTGAAAAAAGTGGTTAGTATGTTGCTTTTTGACCTAAGAGTGACTTGACGTCCAAAAGATTATTTTATTACTTGTTAATGTTTGTCCTCGCCTCTATCTGATTGTATATTTGAGGACGTGGACAAATCAGAAAGATTTTTTTGGAGAGCCTAACTTGAGGACGTGGACAAATGGGGAATATTTTTTAGGACATGGACTATTGTCATTCTTGAGGTCGTTGTCAAATAGTTAGTTGGATTTTCATTCAAGGGGACGTAGACAAAGTGGTTATTATGTTGCGTTTTGACCTAAGAGTGGCTTGACGTCCAAAAGATTATTTTTTTACTTGTTAATGTTTGTCCTCGCCTCTATCTGATTGTATATTTGAGGACGTGGACAAATTGGAAAAAAAAATTTGGAGAGCCTGATTTGGGGACGTGGAGAGCCTAACTTAAGGATGTGGACAAACATTAGTTGGGTTGTCATTCATGAGGACGTAGAAAAAGTGGTTATTATGTTGTGTTTTGATTTAAGAGTGGCTTGACGTCCACAAGATTATTTTGTTACTTATTAATGTTTGTCCTCGCTCCTATCTGATTGTATATTTGAGGTCGTGGACAAATGGGGAAGATTTTTCTGGAGAGCCTAACTCGGGGACGTAGAGAGCCTAACTTGAGGACGTGGACAAATAGAGAATATTTTTCTGGACATGGACTATTGTCATTCTTGAGGTCGTTGTCAAATAGTTAGTTGGAATGTCATTCATGAGGACGTGGACAAAGTGATTATTATGTTGTGTTTTGACCTAATAGTGGCTTGACGTCCACAAGATTATTTTGTTACTTGTTAATGTTTGTCCTTGTCTCTATCCGATTGTATATTTGAGGACGTGGACAAATGGGGAAGGTTTTTAAGATATTCATTTGTTGACGTGGACAAAGAGGTTATTATGTTGGGTTTTGACCTAAAAGGTAGTTCGCTTGACGTCCACAAGATTATTTTGTGGACGGTAAATGTATGTCCCCGCCACTATTCGATTGTATATTTTGTTGTGGATGTGGACGTTCTTCCCTCCATCATTTTAAGAACATATAGTTGCAAGGTTTTCGATATGGTTCACGTGTCTTGCTGCCATGTCTTAGCTATTGTTGGTATCTGTAACATTAATGAATAAGTGTTAATACGCCCATCCCCTTGGTATCTTCCTTCCGCTAGTAGCCTTTGAAGAAGCAAATCCGGATCGACTTCTACCGTTGTTATTTCTTGAAATGAATAAAAGCTTTCTCACACCATTTTCGTTATAAACTGAAAGACAACCACTTCTCTGTGGACAAATCAAATCCAAAACCCAAACCCCAATTACAAACAACCCAAAATTTCACTTGTCCTCTATCCTCGTAATCTCCCAAATCAATTAAAAAACATAGCCTTTTGTCAACTCGCTTATACCACCCAGCGAAAAGCAAATTATTCCTATTTTAGGTCGTCAATTTTAGGACCGAAACTGTAAAAAACTTGAGCAAATTTTTCAAAATCAAAAGAGGACATAGTTTAAATAAAGGATATACCTCTGTCAACCAAAACCAAAAGAGATTTTCCTCTCCTCTTCGTCGTTCTTCAGAAACCCTACTCTCGCAATAAGCTCCAAATCCTTCTTCTCTCCACAGTAATTAGCTTCTCACTTAATACACTTTATTATTTACCTGAGTCTTTTTTGTTGTGAAGATATGTCTTTTCACTTCCTTGCTTGTTTCAATGCTCAAAAATATCAGGGGAGCTCCTTTCAATTGATTTGTAATTTACTTTATAGCTATTTTTGTGTGTTTTTAGTGCAAAATAGGGTATGAGGAATAAGGTCCTAAAATAAGGATATTTTGAATAATTATAATATAGAAGAGGGCATTTTAGATGAAATTTAGAAAAAACATGATAGAAAATTGTGTGAAACAATGCAAAAAAGGCCTAACAAAAATCCTGGGCCAAACTGATAAAGACAAAAGTAGGAAATGTTGCAAGGAAGAGTAATTTTGGGCCTGACTGTTAAAGACTAAAATATGGATGGGATAATTAAGAAAACTTATATAAAATGTGGGGGATGCTGCAAAAAAAGCTAAAAGTATTGCGTACAGTTTCCGCTAATATGCGCATTCGCCATCACCTTCAAAGCTTGAAGTCTCCGATCAGTTCTCTCTCACTCTATTATCTCTCTCTGTTTTTGCTTCCATTATTCTTTCTTTTTACGGGAAGCTTCTTCTCACATAAGATGAAGGTACTCTTTCTCTTTTCTGAATAATCGTTTTTGATCCTAATCAATAGACTAATTGTGATTTTCATTTCCAATCGATTTAGTACTTCAGATTTTTGTACTCATTCTGTAAGATTTTCAATTCAGATCACTAGGATTAGCAATTTTATAGTCATACTTTGAAATCATTGAAGGATAAATGTATACTTTAGTTTTTTTGTTCTTGATTTGTGGTGATGGTTGTAGCAATTTTGGAGTCCAAGCAGCATCAACAAGAACAAAGCTATGGTGGAGAATCTGAAAAATCATGGTATAGTTACTTCAGATGAAGTTGCAAAAGCTATGGAGGTTGTGGATAGAGGCATCTTTGTACCAGATCGTTCCTCTGCTTACGTCGATAGTCCCATGTCTATTGGGTATAATGTAACCATATCAGCACCTCATATGCACGCAATGTGCCTTCAACTTCTTGAAAAGAATCTAAAACCTGGAATGCATGCTCTTGATGTTGGCTCGGGTTTGTTTGTTTCTGTCTTGAATTGGTTTTTCTCCAGTCTATAGTATTGAGTTCTTCTTGCTTTTCAAAGATGATGAATAAAGCATATGATGAATCTTGATAGGGACTGGATACTTAACTGCTTGTTTTGCGGTTATGGTTGGATCCGAAGGACGTGCTATTGGTGTGGAACACATCCCTGAACTGGTGAATTCTTCCATTAAGAATATTGAAGCTAGTGTTGCTTCGCCATTGCTTAAAGAAGGATCTCTTGCGGTTCATGTTGGCGGTGAGTTTCAATACAAAGTTTTTGACTTTTGTTTGATATTACTTATATTGCTGGTTCAGTGAGCTGTTCTTTGTTTCAAATAGATGGGAGACAAGGATGGGCTGAGTTTGCTCCTTATGATGCTATACATGTTGGAGCAGCAGCACCTGAGATCCCACAGCCATTGATTGATCAATTGAAACCCGGTGGGAGACTGGTGATCCCGGTCGGGAACATTTTCCAAGATCTGCAAGTGGTGGACAAGAACTCAGATGGTTCAGTTTGCATCAAGAGTGAAACTTCAGTCCGTTATGTTCCTTTAACTAGCCGTGAAGCCCAGCTGAGAGGGGACTGATGATGCTCAGTCTACATATATATGAATCTAGTAAGCTCAGTTGCTTTCTAAATTAGCGTAGTTAGTCAAGAACTGAAATCTTGTACTTCTCTTTGTGAGTGAGACTTTCTTTACCTAGTATGTATATACATAACATAAATAAATCATTTATATATAACCCTGCATTAAGTAGTAGATGATACAATGGCTTAGAGAGGGAACAAATAGTGAATCACCAAACAGGTTGATTCAGCGACATTATCTATGGTGTTTGGTAATGATCTATCTAAATCTGATATATTTACTCATTATTATATATAGTGGTACAGATATAGTGATACTCAAATCCTTTTCTTTCAAATACATTTTATTGGTTTATTCTAGAATAAACTTTCTAACAAAGAGCTTGCACACACATACAAAATATATATATAATGCCTACGTCAAGTAGTAGATGAGGCAATGGCGTAAAGAGGAAACATGGGGCGAATCGCAATACCGGTTGATTCAGCGACACTGGCCTGACCTCTCGTGGATTCGACTGGTAATTTCCAATCAAACTGATGCACTAAGTTAGCCAAAACCACCTCATTCAAGACCACAGCAAACGATATTGCTGGGCAAATCCTTCTCCCTGCTCCAAACGGAATCAGCTCAGAATCCTGACCTCGGAAATCTACAGACGAATCTATATGCCTCTCTGGTCTAAACTCCTCCGCGTCTGGTCCCCAGGTCGCAGCCTCTCTCCCGATGGCCCAAGCATTAATCAAAACTTGTGTACCGGCAGGTATGTGGTAGTCTCTTAATTTGACATCTTGTGTGGATTCGTGAGGAACCATCAATGGAAGTGGAGGATGTAGTCTAAGTGTCTCTTTGATTACAGCTTTTAAGTAGTTCATGTCTTGAACGTCTTCTTCTGATACAATCGATTTGTCCTTACAAATCGTACGGACTTCTTCTTGGAGTCTAACCAAACACTCTGGGTGACGTAGGAGCTCTGTCATTACCCATTCCATAAGTGTGTATGTTGTGTCCGTACCACCCACAAAAATATCCTGAAAACCAAAACAAGAACTATGGTTGTATACTAAACATCACCAAATTCGAATTTGAATTTAAACTTATATTTCTTGTTTTTCCCTTTACCAAGATGATTGCCTTTAGGCTGATGCGGTCGATCTCAAACCCTACACTCTTCTCCCTCTGAATGGCGAGCAATACATCGACGAAATCAGTCAAATCTTGGTCGCCATCTTCGTGATCTTGCACAACTCTCTCCAAGAACTCATCAATATCATTTTTCGTCTTTTCAAGCTGACCATCCAAACCGCAGATCCAATCAATCCATGCAAGCCATGGTACAAAAGTCCCCACACTAAACACACCTAGTAGCCTTGTAAGCCTATTCATTAACTCTCTGAAATCTGTTTTACCTCCATATTTCCGTCCCAAAGCAACTCTACATATCACATCGTTCGTTAAACTCGCCAATTTCTTGCTTAGATTCACCTGCAAAGAACTCGAGTTCCGGATCTTCTCCATCATCAGACTGATCTCTTCTTGTCTCACGTCTCGAAAGGATCGTACCATTTTGTTGCTGAGCAAACGGAGGACGCACACACTCTTTATTTGCCTCCAATATTCTCCATAAGGAGCTAGGGCCACATCACGTCCCTCGTAAAGGAGCCTGTCGGAGATTTTAGTCCGTGGACGGCTGGCAAAAACGTGGTCATGCGTCTTCAAAACGTCTCGGGCCGCGTCCGCTGAAGAGACTACAAGAACGGGAACACGGCCAAAGTGAAGAAGCATGAGAGGACCGTAACGGCGACTGAGAGAGCATAGTGATCGGTGAGGGTGGCTGCCGAGCTGGTGGAGGTTTCCGACCAACGGTAAACCACGTGGTGACGGAGGTGTGTTGCTTCTCTTTCCTCTCGACTGTTTTTTGAAGAAGAGAATGGTAATTAGTATTGAGCATAAGAGAAGTAGCATAATCATCATCATCATCTTGCGTATTTGAATTTCAAGTTCTTGAAGAATTTTTCTTGTGAATTTTTGTTCTTTTGGACATAAGTGTGCCAAGTTTCTTTACGGTACCTTACTAGACTACTAGTGTCCACTTCATAAAATCCTCTATCTTGTATGGAATCCATGCACATCACAAATAAATAGACACATTATTTTTTTTCTTCAAGAATTTTTTTTCAAGATTTGTGTTCCATTTTGGACTTGCGTATACAAGTCGATTTTCTCCAACTCAAATATTCTTATGTTCTGTCTAAAAGAGATAATAAAATATGAATAAATATTATTCTACTTGAAAATCAATTATTAAACGTAATATTATTCCACTCGAAAATAGTAGCTTTGGACTGATTCATAAGGATTAGAATTGCTCACATTTACATCCAAGTCATAGTCGCTATGCCAATTTTGAAATGCGAGCTTTACATTACGTTTGAGAGAACAAGAAAGCAAAATAATTGATTTTGTTTTTGGGTTAAACCAATTATGTCATTAGATTAAGACAAAGGGGAAAACACAAAATACATAATTGACATTAAATAATGAACAATTTAGTGTAAAATGATCCCGTTCATTGTACTAAAATTGGACTATGAAAGAGAAAACACAAAATAACAATAGTTTTGTTTTTTTTAAGGATGGATTAGTCCAGATTCATGAAACAAATTTAACCCTAAAATCTCCTATTAAGTAGGACATATTGTAGGGTAGAGTCAAACTCAAGATACATGAGCTAAAAGGTGAGATATTTAACCATCAGACTGAGAAGAGTTGGGATAACAATAATCAAAATAACTAAAATCACATGATAATTGAAGAAAACAACTTAGGATAGAAAAACCAAAAGAAAACAACTTAGGATAGAAAAACCAAAATAAAACAACTTAGAATAAGAAAACAACCATCCAATCATATAACATAGCAAAGTACATCAAGTACTAGGTGCCGTCGCAATGGCATAAAGAGGGAACTCACGGTGAACAGAAAAACCGGTTGATTCAGCTAAACCGGTTTTGTCATCTGCAGATTCAACTGATAACTTCCAATTAAACTGATGCACCAAGTTAGCCAAGACCACCTCATTCAACACCACAGCGAATGATACTGCTGGACAAATCCTTCTCCCTGCTCCAAATGGAATCAGCTCAAAATTCTGACCTCGGAAATCAACAGCAGAATCTAAATGCCTCTCCGGTTTAAACTCCTCTGCGTCTGGTCCCCAAGTTGCAGTCTCTCTTCCTATCGCCCAAGCATTGATCATCACTTGTGTACGAGCTGGTATATGGTAGTCTTTTAGTATGACATCTTCTGTTGATTCATGAGGAGCCATCATTGGAAATGGAGGATGGAGTCTGAGTGCTTCTTTGATCACAGCTTTTAAGTATTTCATTTCTTGAATGTCATCTTCTGATACACTAGCTTTGCCCTTACAAATCGTACGGAATTCTTCTTGGAGACTTTCCAAACACTTTGGATGACGTAGAAGCTCAGTCATTGCCCATTCCAAAAGCGTGAACGATGTGTCTGAACCACCAACAAAAACATCCTGCAAACCAAATATGAAAACAAAACTACAGTCATATGCAAAAACATCATGGAATCCTAACCAAGTGTGTGTATTCAATCGCTTACCAAAGTGATTGCCTTTATGCTGAGTCTGTCAATTTCAAACCCTGCACTCTTCTTTCTTTGAACAGTGAGCAATGCATCAATCAAATCAGTCCCATCTCGATCGCTATCTTCATGATCTTGCACAACTCTCTCAAAGAACTCATCAAGTTCATTTCCCATCTTGTCTAGCTTACTATCCCAACCACGGATCCAATCAATCCATGAAAGCCATGGTATAAAACTCCCCACACTAAACGTCCCCAAGAGTTCACTAAGTCTATCAGTCAACTCTTTAAAATCCGTTTGGCCACCGTATTTTCGTCCCAAAGCGACTCTACATATCACATCATTAGTTAAACACTCCAAGAGCTCACTTACATTTACCCGCAAAGAACTCGATTTCCGGATCTTTTCCATCATCAAACTGATTTCTTCTTCTCGAACATCTCGAAAAGATCTCACCATTTTGTTGCTTAAGAGATGAATAACGCACACACTCTTCATTTGCCTCCAGTACTCTCCATAAGGAGCAGAAGCCACATCACGATTGTTGTAAAGAAGCTTCTGGGAGAGTTTTGTCAGTGGGCGGTTGGCGAAAACGCGGTCATGCGTCTTCAAAACTTCTCGAGCCGCGTCCGCAGAAGAGACTACAAGAACGGGGACACGGCCTAAGTGAAGGAGCATGAGAGGACCGTAACGTTGACTGAGAGAACATAGTGCTCGGTGAGTGTGACGGCCAAGCTGGTGGAGGTTTCCGATCAACGGAAGTCCACGTGGTGACGGAAGTGTTTTGCCTTTCTTCCCACTCGACTGTTTCTTGAAGAAGAGAATGGTAATGAAAAGTATTAAGCATAAGAGAAGTATCATCATCATCTTTGAGAATTTGGATTTCAAGTTCTTCAAGAATTCTCTTGTGAATCTGTGTTCATTCAGACTAAGGTAATATATAGGCCAAGTGTCTCTTGGTACGTTACGTTACAAGATTCTTTAAGCCACTCAATTTTTTGTTTTCTTCTTTTGCCTAAAATCTGGAAAATTAATTGCTCTTGAATCCTATGCATTAAAGGTATGGGAATCTCTCCACATAGAATGGCACCCAATCACATCACACTAAAATTGACACATAATATTTTTTGCTATTTGAAGGTAAGGTAAACAAAGTAAAAATACAAAATATATATTATCTTCTACTTTCATATGTTTCAAATACCTTATTTGCTCGATTTTTAATGGGAAAACAAGATATTTATCTCCTTAAAATTATATACCTGATTTGTATATTTCATATAACTTTTTGAAGTAAAAAATATTATCCTAATTTGTATATTTCATATATCTTAATTATTTGTATTTTTTCCAATTAAAACAAATTTCACGTGTCTTGATTAATGTGTAAGCTCTAAAAACTCTGCTGAAGAGTTTTAAAGAGTTTTGGGACCTGTTGGATAAGTTTATGTAATTACTATCCACTCAAATTTTTTTGAGTTATGTAATGCAGCCAGAAAGTAAAAGTATATAGTTTTTTTGGTGGGAAGTAAAAGAGTATAGTTGCTGTAGAACTTTTATAAATTAATATGCGATAAATTAATTAAAAAATTATAATTCTAATATTATTAATTTGTAGAGGTTTGAGTATTGCCGAGTTCTTCTCAGTCTGGTGATAGATGATCCAACTAATGATTCAGATATCAGGGATTCGACCCCTCCCCATTACAGTATGGTAGATTATAAGGGAGTTTGAACCCTTCCATAATGGATCTCTCCACTCATTTCCACTTGATTTTGAGTTGAAAGTCCATAATCTAATTAATATTAGAGCCCACGATCCACGTTGCCCAACCCGATATGATCCAAAGTTGGTCCAATTATCGACAACCATGGCCCAAAAATTGGTGTCGTCGATCTATCCCCGAATACATCGAGCTCGATGACCAAAAAGTCATCATTTTGAGGGGGTGTATTAGGAAATATTATCCTATATCGGAAGTTGGAAGAGATCCTAACTAGTATATATAAGATATGAGCTTCTCCACTCATTGCCAATTGATTTTGAGTTAGAAACCATAATCTAATACTATAATCTCAAAGTTCACTTCCTAAAACTCATTTTAATCTTCTACCTATAATGAGATTGGGAGAGGTAAAATCATTAGATAGGTCATATCACTTATATGATAGCCATAATCATTATATATATATGTAATTTAAGTTTCGAGATTTAGAGATTTAGAATTTATTTTTTATCAGTCATGATGCTTGTTTCAAAGTGGGTAAATGAACTTCTCATCTAGCAACAAACATTTGATCAATACGTTTGAGACTTTTTATTTTGTCCTGGTGGTTTTTTGTTACGTGAAGTCCTGGCATTATTAATTCAAGAACAAAGCTATGGTGGAGAAGCTGCAAAGTATGGTTCCAAGAGCTTCAGATAAGTAAACATTTTTATTGTACACTTAAAATAACAAAAGCATTAGTCAAGTAGTAGAAGATGCAATAACGTAGAGAGGGAACTCCCGGTGAACCGAACTACCGGTTGATTCAGCAACACCGGTTTTGTCACCTGTTGATTCAACTGGTAATTTCCAATCAAACTGATTCACTAAGTTAGCTAAAACCAACTCATTCAACACCACAGCAAATGATATTGCAGGGCAAATCCTT
Source organism: Lepidium campestre (assembly GCA_009757365.2). Taxonomy (NCBI): domain Eukaryota; kingdom Viridiplantae; phylum Streptophyta; class Magnoliopsida; order Brassicales; family Brassicaceae; genus Lepidium; species Lepidium campestre. The sequence continues at coordinate 102,977 of WJSH01004770.1, forward strand.
CTCCCTGCTCCAAACGGAATCAGCTCAAAATTTTGACCTCTGTAATCAACAGATGAATCTAAATGCCTCTCTGGTCTAAACTCCTCTGCGTCTGGTCCCCATGTCTCAGTCTCTCTCCCAATCGCCCAAGCATTGATCAAAACTTGTGTACCAGCAGGTATGTGGTACTCTCTTAATCTGACATCTTGTGTTGATTCGTGAGGAATCATCAATGGAAGTGGAGGATGTAACCTAAATGTCTCTTTGATTACAGCTTTTAAGTATTTCATTTCCTGAATGTCTTCTTCTGATACACTTGATTTGTCCTTATAAATAGTACGGACTTCTTCTTGGAGTCGAACCAAACACTCTGGGTGATATAGAAGCTCTGTCATTGCCCATTCCATAAGTGTATACGATGTGTCCGTACCACCCACAAAAACATTCTGTAAAGTGAAAAAACAAAACAAGAACTAAGTTTATATACTAAAACATCATATAATCTTGAATTTGTATCATCTATTCTCTCACCAAGATGATTGCCTTTATGCTCAAACGGTCGATTTCAAAGCCAACACTCTTTTCTCTTTGTATCTCGAGCAATACATTGACGAAATCAGTCTTATCTCGGTCGCCATCTACATGATCTTGCACAACTCTCTCAAAGAAGTTATCAAGATCATTTCTCATCTTTTCGAGTTGACCATCCAAGCCGCTGATCCAATCAATCCACGCAAGCCATGGCACAAAACTCCCCACACTGAATGTCCCCAATAGCTCACTTAGCTTTTCCATTAACTTCTTAAAATCCGTTTCACTGCCGTATTTCTGTCCCAGAGCAACTCTACATATCACATCATTAGTTAAAGTCGCCAAAAGTTGGCTTAGATTCACCCACGAAGAACTTGATTTCCGAACCTTTTCTATCATTTGATTGATCTCTTCTTCTCTTATTTCTCTAAAGGACCGTACCATTTTGTTGCTGAAGAGATGAAGGACACAGACACTCTTCATTTGCCTCCAATATTCTCCATAAGGAGCCGAGGCCACATCATGCCTATCGTAAAGAAGCTTCTTGAAGATTTTAGTCCGTGGACGGCTTGCAAAAGCACGGTCATGCGTTTTCAAAACCTCTTGAGCCGCGTTCGCGGAGGAGACTACAAGAACGGGGACGCGGCCAAAGTGAAGGAGCATGAGAGGACCGTAACAGCGACTGAGAGAGCATAGTGATCGGTGAGGGTGGCTTCCGAGCTGGTGGAGGTTTCCGATCAGTGGAATCCCACGTAGTGATGGAGGTGTGTGGTTTTTCTTCCCTATTGACTGTTTCTTGAAGAAGAGAATGGTAATGAAAATTATTGAGCACAAGAGAAATATCATGATCATCATTTGCATGTCTTGATTCTTCAAGTTCTTCAAAGAACAATAAATAAATCTTGTGAAGAGTTTCTAAGATTCTTGTGATATTTGGACATATATATGCATATATACAGGCCAAGTTTTGCTACGGTACGTAATTGCTGTCGACCACTCAATATTTGGAAATATGTGTAGATGCATGCTTGTTTCTTTTAATGTAAGGTTCTTCGATAATTGTTCTTTGTGATATTAATTTTGTATATCAGCTAAATATATATGTGTCCTCTTTTGGACTTATCTTAGCTTAGTGCCGAGGAGCTTCTAGGCTAGTGACGTTCCTGATTCAGCTAAGTCACCAGCAATGACTTGGTGAAACTTTAGTATTTATGACGATTTCTTTTAGATTCCGTAAGAGAAACATCTTGAAGTCGCCATATTTGATGAATTTCCCTCAAACCCGAAACACTTGTCATTTCTATTTGGACATGAGCATTCACCAGAGTTTCTCCAGTTCTCAAAAGAACTACGATGAAAAGAGATGATGCGTCGATTTTCAGTATCTGAAATCTCGGTCATCTATAAAGAATAATATGAGATCTTCATTCGATGGAGTCAACAGCCTCCTAAAAACCGGAACCTTTGGATTATAAAAAAAAAAAAAAAGTCACATGACAATAAAT
>WJSH01004770.1:112659-122955 GCA_009757365.2 Lepidium campestre
GGTCGCAACGTACCACGTATTGGAAAAAAACCCGACGTTGTGTACGTTTTCCCACGTCTCTTAACGGCAAAATTTCCCGGCGGTTATAGATAACCGTTAAATTTGCCGTTACCGTCTTCTTCTCTATTCGCTCACCGACTTCAAATTTCACTAAATTTTTTCTTACATTTTTTTCTTCACAAACAACACATCATCAACCTTAAAACCCTAAATTTCATTATTTTCCACAATTATTTCCCAAAGTTTCATTTTCTGCGTTAGTGTTATTGCCAGATGAGCTTGGAGTCTTTGTTGTGAACACGGCAGGTACAGCAGCGAGAATATTCCTCATATCTCATACGGAATCTACTGAGAATATTCTCCGCCGGCGGGAAACAATACTGAGGCGGAGAAGGAGAAACCACGACGGCGAAAGGCGATTTCGGTGATAGATCTCCGCTGCTAGATCGTGGCGACACGTGCTTAGGAGATGACAAAATGGCACGGATCTTGCCTCCAGTAAAGCGATCGTATTCTTCCACAATATTCATCAGATCTTCATCCGATTTGATGGAGATCAGTGTCTCAAGATCTCCGTTTGGCAATTGACACTTCAAGTCAACATAGTATCCACAGAATTCCTCTAATTTCGTCATCAGCTCTGAAAAACAAAAAGTAGAAGAAGAATCAAATAAGGTTGAATGAAAATTGAAAAAACTGAAATCGAATTTGTGGAAAAATTGAACGGACCTGTGAAAGAGATAGAGTGATGAACGGAGAGTACTCTGGTGAAACCGCCGACGTAACGGAGCTTTCCATCGATAGAACGAGGGAGAATTCTGCCGCCGTAACTGCAGAGGAACTTGAGACTGTTTTGGACGTTCTTCGTTTTCTGATTCTCAGAAATGGCTACCATTGTTGGTCTCTTTCTGAAACTTCTTGACTTCAAATTTCTGTAAATTTTTTATGTTTTTGGTTTTGTTTTAAACCGAGTATGATGGAGTGGAAGGGAACTTATTTATAGGTAGAAAATGACGTCATTGTAGGACCCACCCATATATAGGGAAATGAAAATATTCCTTCATTTGTTCTACCTTAAGGGGTGTTTTGGACAATTCAGTATTTGAAACTCGAATATTCGTTTTTTAATTTCATTTTATTTGCGTTAAGAAAAAAAAAGGTGGAACTTTTGTCAAAGTGTTTTGGGTTTACTTGCATATTTATTGCAGAGTAGTGTAGGTTCCTATATTGAAGGTAAAGATACTTAATAGAGATACTATGAACAAAATTGTTAGAAGAGAGCAAAAGAAGAATAGAATCGGTGTGTTTATTAAGTAATTTAAAGTGGCTCGTATTGGCTTAATTATTGATTAATGTCGATTCGTTACAATCTCAACACAATCTTCCATGTGAACGAATCGTGTCTTTAGTTTTTTCTTGGGATTTATTGGGAAGAATTATTAAGTTCAAAAAGCAACGATTCATAATATTCTAATGCTCGTGCATTATTTTTATTTTTGTTAGCATAATACTAATGCTCTATTTCAATATCGAACAATATAAAATCTTTTAACAAAAGAAAAGAAAAGAAAAGAAGAATATCGAACAATACATGGTTACATGAAGCTTCTCTCCGGATTTACAATTTGTTATTTTTTCGTTTTAGTTTGCCGTATCAAGAATATAAATAATATAATAGAGAAGGAATTATTTAAGTAGCTTAGAAAAAACATGTAGTGATATAGTTTTATAGAATTTAGTTACAATCTGAGTTTTGCGAATGCCCTGGTCTCAACCAAAGATTAATTTAACTTTATAGAATTAATGAGGAAATACTTTTCGTCAAGTGTGGTTAAACACCACTTTTGCAGTATCTTCTACAAGAGTTTCACTTTACGCATTCCCTCGTACAGAATTATTTAGAGTTTCAGAATATTTAAGTTATATATCGGGTTTAGTCGATTCAACTATTAGAAAAAACTTTATAGAATTATGGTCATATTTAGTTATGGGTATTCGGTTCAGTTTTATATAAAAATCATTCGGTTCCAGATATTTGATAGAAGATGTTTTTTTTACCCATATAGGTACTAGAATAATTTTGGTTCGGCTCTAGTCAGTTTTAAATCGTTTTGAGTAAAAATTTGAGAACAAAAAAATAACCAAATAACTGAAACAACGCGAATACTTTACAATTGTCCAAAAAACTTTTAAAAAATTACCCAAAATACCAAACTATTATCCAAAAGACTATCCACAAAATACCAAAAAATACTTGAAATATCATGTATTCGGGTCACGAAGATTTTTTGTTGGTTTCTGTTATTACCTGATATTCATTATTTTAGTTCGGTTCTAGTTATAGTTTTCGATTCCAAATATTATGTGCACGGCACGGCTAATTATGATTACAAAGGAAATTGAAGTAGTTAAGTATGTTTAGGCATACGTTGGGTATTCCATAATTTTCCCAATATATGTATATATATAGTAGTATACAAGTAAAACATAAAGTCAGTATAGCTACCCAAACTTTTAGACATTGCATAATTATACATACGAATTAACGAAATGTAATATTTTTTTACACGAATTAGTAATTAATACATACCTATATTCATAAACTTACATAAATATATTGCATTCTATATTTTCACATTATTATATCAAAATCTATAATTAAAAGAGCTTAATTGCAGTTTATAAAAATCTATAACCTGGCCACTTCCTAATTCTTTTTATTTATTTTTTGGTCTAACCACTTCCTAATTCAAGATTAACCTCAACTAAACCAATCTTCAATTAGTTTAAGATCTGAAATTAGAAAATGGTCGGATTTCGTTTATTTAAATCTAGTCTGTATAATTTTTTTTAAAAATTACAATTAAAACTTTCCAAATTTGTAATGTAATTATGCGAAAATATAGAATGCAACATGCAAGTTCCAAGCTTCCAAGCTAGTTTTGAAGGAGTAGACATCATATCGCTAGTAAAACCTCCGTTTTTCTGTAAACTTTTGCTCTGTCACTATAAAAAACTTACATTTTATCTGGTCTTTCATGCATCAAGACTCACTGAAAGAGGTTATGAGTTACTATATATAGATGTAAAATTTGGGGGCTTACATGATCTCTAAACTCTAATATCTCTTTTTCATGACAGACTTTAACCGGACATAACCAGTACGATATTAAAACAACTTAACCGAAAATAAACTAGTATTTTAATTGAAACCAACGACAAAAAATTGATTAAAGATAAGATGGAGAAACACAACATTATCTGTATCAATTTACTTGCTTCTGAATGCTTTATTGATTTTTGTTTTTGTTGACGATTGATTCTCTCTACATAAACAATATTCAACACTATGTGAAATTTTTCGTTCCACATATGTTGGGATAATCTCTTCCCAACACTGATAGAGCTATATATGAATCTTTATAATTATAATTAATTATATATATGTATATTTTCATAATTTCATAACTAAAATATGAGAATTTTCATATGTTAATTAATAATAACAAAAAAAATTCTTCAAAATTTATAATATATATTGCATTTAACCGGTATTATCACCGAGCTTGTGTAAAAATATTAGTGAATATCTTTACAAAGAATCTATGAGCAATAATAGTAGGGAAATTACTGCTAAACATCACTTCCAAAATAGTATTTTCTTGGAAACATGAGATCGCTTGTTTCTTTGGTGTGAACGAGCTTTGGTTCTATGGAGCAAACTTCTCTCATGTCTAGGTGCTCATCCCTGCATATTTTCCTCTTGGTATGTGTTAATGAATTGGCTTTCTTCAGGTTCCAGTCCTCAGGAATCAACTCTCCGAAAGATTGCAACGCATGCTCCCATATTCTCCAACTGGACAGAAAAATTACAAACCAAAACGACATTTCTCAATCTCCTGACTGTATCTTTTTACAGCTAGATTGAATGCTCAAGACGTTCTTCTTGCTCGGCTCTTCTTGAAAGAGAATCAGTCTCTACTTTCTCTCGTTTTCTCATCTTTGAGAACCTTTTTCTAGAATCTAGTATCAGTTATCCCACCGCCTCTTTGCTTCGCTTTGGCCTTTTTTATATATATTTTTGAGGGTCTATGAAGGAGTTATTTTTTTGTCTCGGGGTCACAACCCTATTTACAATCCATGAGTTCGAATTAGATGTTTGAGAGTCAGAACCAAAAAGGTCATACCACTTAGTCCATCGAGCTCTCGGCGTCTATGAAACAGTTTATAATCATCTTTTGTAACTACTATCTTTTTCTTTTGGTAATAAATTTACATTTTATCAAAAACAAAGTATATGAAAGGCTATAACAAGAAGATATATAATACAAACAAAGAAAAAAGAATTGAGCTTTTTTTTCCGGCAAATAATACTTATATTAGATGAGGGAGCCAAATGTTAGGTACAAAGTTTACAAAACAAGAATCACAAGCTAACAAACGAACATGACGAACTAAGTAATCCGCTTTGTAGTTCAATGTCCTTGGTATCAAGTGAATGGAGAACTGCGTGAAGGATGAGCGTAGTCTGTGGAAGTCCTCCATGTATAGGCTAAAAGCGGGCAACTCCTTTGGTTCCGTGGTCATCTTGAGCACATCTGCATATTCCGTCTCTATCTCCACCATTTTAATTTCAAGAGAAATCAAACACGATATCGCCCAAAGGAGTGCTTCCACTTTATTATGCAGTGCTGATAGGCTCCTCCTGAGTCCGCGAGCCCCCATCGAGACACTCGTAATCGCATCAGGAAATGCAAACCATCATAACCCTAAAAAATCATCTGATTCTTTCCATGACTCATCTACGAAGCATCGAATCCATGTGAAAGCATGAGAGGAGATCATCGGTCTTGTAACCTCAGGCCTAAGTTTATCGTCAACTACGGGGATTATGGGATTATTAGTGTTTGCTTTTGTATCTAGATGGAGCCATCTTAGAATCTATGGGCATCTCTATCAATATTTGAAAATACTTTGTCATTTCGTGTTTTTCAGATATGCCAGATAATCGAGGAGAAGCCCCAAAAATTCTCATTCTCCTCAATGGTCCGAAATAGATAATCAATATATTGCGTATAGAAAAAGATTATAAAAATATATTGCGTAGTAAAATGGCATAAAAAATTAGTTTATATTTAAAAAAGAAATTAAATGAGAAAGTATACGTTGTTTAATTAAAATATAATTTTGAGAACTTGTGAAACCACTATTGTTGAGCAATGGTGATTTGTGAAGGTGGATGGATTATGAAAAAGATATAATTAAAAAGAGATTGCATTTAATATTTTTCAAAATTAATTAGTTTTTTAAAACGAACAATCGGAATCAAAAATTAAAATGGATTGTTGAGATTTGTTCGTGAGTTTATATGAAAATTATAAATTAATTTTATACTATAATTTTTTTACAATTTGCCCTCACCGCATTTAATGCTAATTTTAAAATAAACAAAGGAAACTCATTTGATTAGTCCATTTTGAGGGACAATTTGAGGATGATCCAGAATTGTACTCCCACTTTAATGTGTAGAGATTATCAATAAATACAATCAAATTTCTATAAGTTAATAATGTTGGGATTTATGTTAATACTTATTCAACTTAATTATTCTTACCAAAAATATGTTGTTTTTTACATATTTTTGGTAAGAAATTATATTAAAAAGTCAAAAAAATATTGAGACTATTTGGGAAATAAAATAAAATGACTTTTCCTGTTGAAATACAAGATTAAGAGTTCTATAAATAGGGATTGTTCAAGGCCTAAAAAGTTACAAACCATTTCACATCAATAGACTTTATCTGAAATATAAAAAAATAATGGCTTTCACAAAAATGTTAGTGACTTTTTTTCTTGTAGTTTTATTGGCTGTTTCGTTGGCGCGAGGTATTTTTCTTAAATATTATTTATTGTAAGTAAACGTTGATCATATAAAAATTGATAAGCAATATATATACAACATGGACAATTTTAATATATGTGCAGAGTTCAAAAAACCGAATGGCCTTCAATGCAACAATACATGTACGCGTTGGTATGATGATTATAAATGCAACGTAGACTGCCTAACATCAGGCTACGCAGCAGGAGGATGTACAAAAGTGGCTCCTGTTGGACCTGAACAATGTTGCTGTTATTAATCAAATTGATGATCCTGTTTCGTATCCTAATGCATGTGGTTTCTCTCTTGTAATAAAAATTCCATCAAATAAAAACCATCTTTTCATCATCATATGTTCTCTTATTCTAAACCACAATCCCTATTTGATTTGAATTAGTGCCTGCATTTTTATAATTTTGTTTTTAACTACAAGAAAAAAATAAAAAGACAGACGAAGATCTCGACGAAAATAAAAATCGTTGAAATTGCAACAAAAAGACTAGGAATCAAATTTTAAACCATAACCGTCTGAAAATTCCAACAAAAAGACTATTATGCACGGATCTCAACGGATAATAGATCTGCTAAAATTCACGATGGTTTCATGACGAATCCCAACACAATAAAAATGCTTCAAAAAACCCAGGAAAATAATAAAATATCATTTTTTGCGAGGAAAAAATAGTTAAACGAGATGTATTTTAGATATGCAAAGTATTTTTGGTTGCAGGTAGGACAGAGGGAATTCATCTGAGTATTCTCAAGCCAAAATTATGAAAAAGAGGATTATTCTTCAATCTAGTCCTAGATATTGGGTATTCAGTTGAGTTCCGGGTACATTTTTTTCTTTTCATTTTCATTTAGGTACTGAAACAATTTTGATTCAATATTGGTTCAAGTCCCATTGATTTTGGCTTATTTTATAAGCAAAACATACTCGAATACTAAAAAAAAAAATTTTTTATAAAAAATTCGAAATACTTGAAAATACCAAAAAAAAATCCAAAAAATATCCCAAAATACTTGTATATATCTACATTTATTCGGTTTAATCGGGTGCATGTTTGGGTATCGGTTCGGTTATGGGCATTACTCGATACTTACGTGTATAAACAAAAAGAAATTACATTTTTTCGGTTCCGAATATTATCTGATATCTGTCAGTTTAGTTTAATTCATATTCTGATATTCAATTTCGGGAATTTTATCCATACCTACTACAGTCTTTGTATTTATAGTCTTATGATGGTTTGCCTACAGTTCTTTCAAATTCTTTTTTTCTCTTGAATTTGGATGTTGTATGCGGAAACTTCGAGATTATCTTTTGCATTCTTGTTGGAGGTGGATCCTTGATCTCCCTTCTTCGGCCCACGATCCATTAGCAAACCCACAAAGGAAGAATGACTTGTCGGTCTCGGCAAGACATTCCGAGTGAAGGTCTCGGCGAAATCACCTTGTCCCTTCCTGAGATATCATCTCGGCATTTGATTTAACTGAAAAGAATTCCTCTTTGTAATATCCCGAAGTTATTACCGATTTCCGGAGATCTCGGGGCATCTTTTTGGATAGATTCAAATCTAGAGGAAAAATGTAATATTTCCTTACAAAAACGGAAATTAAGCGATTGTAACAACTTAAACCGCTTCTATACATCTATAAATAGACGTAACCCTCAAAAAAGGGGCATGCTTACATAAGTTTACACAAGCAATACAATTCATATTTTTTTCTAGCTCTTCCGTTTTCGAGCCGAGCTGAGAGCTTTGTTTATGTCCTTAGCGTGTCTTGGACCCTTTTGTTTAATGAATCGATTGCGATCAGCTTATTGGAATTTGGGATGAAATCCACCCCCAACACCCGCCTTCAACCAAATGGTTGTTCCATCCTTCGGACATCGTAACCGACCAAACTTCGTCCCCTACATTTTTTTTTAGAGCTTCTACAATAAATTTATAAAATTAAACCAAGTGGTGGTGGTATAGTGGTTTCCACTTGAGGAGGAGTTGTCCTGTTGGTCTAGGGCAGAGATCGATTCCCCTCAAGTGTGAAATTGCTAATCATCTCTATTTGGCTACCGGATGTCTAAACCCGGGTCGCGTCCGGACCCCGGGAGTTCGGTTTGGGCTTCGGCCCAGACTCCTCCTTGGTTAAAAAATAAAAAAATTTATAAAATTTCTACGTAATTTATTATTTGAATATGAAAAATACAAACGTCCTTACATATTTTTTTTTACTCTTATGGTATATGATATCTCAATTATGGTAACTTTTTCTGTTAAAGTGTTTGAATATTTTGTTTGTATGTTATCGACAACATAAATTAAATTATGTTAATTTACTAAAATTTTAATGTAAACAATTGAAAATATAGATTCACTAACACCACAGGCACAAACGATCTTTTGTTCTAACTTTTTTTCAAGTTGTAGGACACGAAAGATGGAGACTGGTGGCTTGGTATTGGATCAACATTCATCGGTATTGGCCGGCCAAGCTGTTTACCCATCTAGCTAAGGGCCCCGCGACGTTGGTGCAGTGGGGTGGCGAGATTGTGAACACACGTAGCTACGGTCAACATACTACCACCCAAATGGGATCAGGCCATTTCGCACAGGAAGGTTTAGGCAAGGCAAGTTTTTTCCGTAACCTCAAAGTCATTGATTATTTGTTCTACCTGCAACCGGTCCTAGCATTTTCTCTTCGGACGAAGCACCCCACATGTTACAACGCCACAAAGGGATATAGCGAGGAGTGGGGGGCTCATTTTTACTATGGCGGACCAGGTTATAACGCCTTATGTCCTTAGTCTTTGGACTAATTGAAGTAACGTTACCAGCAATCATATCTCGTTGATTAGACTCTGTAAACGAAGTGGTTTCCTTTATGTGTTCTTATGTTGATTTGCTAAATGTTTGGTTCTAATGGTCTGCGATACGTGTCTATAATTATGTGTAATCGTTCATTTTAAGAAAAACATAGAAATTGATTCCGTACTTTATATTATTTCCTCTGTTATCTTCAGGACACTAGGAGCACATAACATTTGACTTAGAAGCCAATCTTCCAAAATTTATCTGAAATTGTTGTTATCTAAGTTGATTCTTAAAAGCAGAAGGAGTATTTATGTTTGAAGAATCATAAGAATAAGAAAATCTGGGAAGATAGAGATTTATAAAGTCAACATGGCGAAGGATTTGTGCTGTTTTTTTGTCTACCAAATTTCGTTATATTGTTATGCACATATTTTTTGATAAGTCTGAAGAATACAATTTTCACGATTTTTTTATTTCTTCCAAAAAACCATGTTTACTGGAGAATCATAAGAGAAAAATGAATGAACATAATAAATACAATTACACATAAAATCTTTCATTATTATATACAGAATTAATCAAAAAATTCAATCAATTACAGAAAATATGATTGAAGTCTAACTTGATTCAATTTATTGAGTTTTGTTGTTATCTAAATTGATTCTTAAAACAGAATTTATGTTTGAAAAATCATAAGCATAAGAAAATCTGAGAAGACATAGATTTATAAAGTCAATATGGCGAATGATTAGAATAAGGGGCATTTTGAACATTATAAAAGTCTGAAACAAAAAAGTAAGTTATTCTAGTAATTTAATAAATTATGTGGGTTATATTAGTTCATTTATTTATATTTTTTGTAAAATATTACTATGGGTTTTTGGCTTCAGTTTTCTCTGGGTTGATTTGAAATTATTTATGTGCTTTGCTTAATTGCTTCTTATGAAATACAACCAGATTTGAGAAATAACCAGTCAAAATCAAAAATCCCCAAAATTATCGACAAACCCTAATTTGAAATATAAAGAACATGCATTCAAAATTTTTGAAGTTTGGTAATAATAGATTCATTTGCTAGAGACAATCCGAAGAAACACCATCAAGGTTAGATAAAATTTTAATTTAATAATTAATTATAAAACAAATATTTCAATTCTCTGCGTTTCTCCATGAATTCATTAAAGGAATCGTCAAGGTTAGATATTAATCTGTCTCCCATCTATCTTAAGCATTCGGTTTACTTTCGGTTCATTTACTTATTTGTTTTGTGGTTATTTCTGGTTTAGTTCCTATGCTTAGTCTTCTTATGTACGAAGGAACAATTGGTGAATTATTAACAATTAAGAATTTCTATTTTCATCATCTTTTATCATTCTCTCTCTACATTCTATTTTGTTGGATCTCACCTTAATTGGAGAGGTTCTAGAAAATTCTATAGCCTTCTAAAGAAATATAGAGTTTTCTAAAACGTTCCGGAGAACCCTAGAGAAGTCTAAAACTCTCTAGAAGCTTATGGAAGAGTGTGGAATCCTCTAGAATATTCTAGAGATGTGTGGAACCTTCCGGAACTTTATGGAAGAGTATGGAATGATATAGAAGGGA
>WJSH01004774.1:7170-19509 GCA_009757365.2 Lepidium campestre
TTTTTCCGAACTCGGCTTACGGCTTCCAACAACACTTGTCATATACCGCGATAATGTCGGTGCTACTTTCCTCTATGTGAATCCTATTTTCCACTCACGAATGAAGCATGTAGCACTCGACTATCACTATATATGTGGACAGGTACAAACCGGTGCAATTCGTGTTGCTCATGTGAATACAACAGACCAATTGGCGGATGGTGCATTGACTAAACCCCTCTCACGTGCACGGTTTCAAGAGTACAAGATTGGAGTGCAAATAGCCCCTCCATCTTGAGGGGGCATGTCAAGGATACTACATCAATACCGTATCTCTTTTATTTGGAATGTTCCTTGTATATAATATACTCTGTACAATATAAGTATGTAATTCATTCTATGTGAATAAGATCAAGATTCATTCTTTACACTAGGCAACCAAATGGCAACATGATTTCAAAACCTTGTTCAAACCGAAGAGAAGATAAAATATTGTGTTATACATTAATTCAGCACCAAAAAGTTAGTGATTGATTAGTATTATAAGCATAAGAATTATAAGAATAGTCAATGTGAATGAGACATTATATTTTCAATAAAGTATTTTCATTAAAGTATTTCAAAAGTGAATGAGACATTATATTTTGTAAACCAAAGACGTAAGTGTTAAGATTAAAGAGGGGACCATGTCTAATGTCTTGTCGTTATTATTGCTCAAGAGAAATGGACTAAACTAACTAAATTGTTAGTTCGAGTTTAGTCCATCAATTAGGTTGCTTATATAAATTTTTTGATTTGTTTTATTGGAGAAATCAGCAGCTTAAGATCTACATAAAGATTTTCAACAAATTTTTGCTCGCAAACTCTATTCAAAAGTTCATTGTGTATAAGGAACATGCAAGCTAAACTCTATATATATATATCTATCTGATTCTAGTTTTTTCGTCTAGAATCCGTTTGGAATAACTTATCTCGATGGATATGTTTGACGGAATCTGTCTTTTATACCATTCACTTGTTTTCCTTCATCGACCGCTTTTGCTTCCAATGTGATATGCTTATGGGTTGCTAAAGAAAAATCGTTTTACTTATCTTTAATTTGTTTTTCTTGTTGTTAAGTATATAGTAGGAAGAGCAACAGAGCTTTCAGCTTTAAATGAAAACTAACTAATCTCATATTCTACTATATATATTTTCAATCAATATCGATCCAATGTGTATATGCAAATGCAACCAAATAAATCTTAGATCATTTACTAGTTTGGCAGTAATTTAGAATCAAAGATCGTATCTGTTTTCGTGTAACTTAAATTCAACACGTTAGATTCAGACAATAAGACTATACCATAAAACTCATGTCTAGAAAGTTTGATATCATTATATAAAATGTAAGATTAAACAATTCTTCCTCTAATCCAAATCTTTTGACAGATTGTGCAGTCTCCAAGCCTTTCCAATCAGGTCACTTACCAAAATAAAGCTGGTTTTAGGTACTAGCTTCCAAGCTGATAATTGTAAGGATGACCTCCACAGAAAGTCTCAATAATTTTATAAGATTGCTCATAGATTTATCAGAACAAATTAAGCTGTGTTTAGCTTCTTGAATAAAGTCATGAACATGGTAACATTATCAGAATATCAAACTATTAACCTGATTCGAAAGGAAATTCAAAAGAATTGATAATTCATGCATAATATTTTTATAGAAATAGTTTGTGTTCAGACATCAAAATTCGGAGAAATGTTATAATATACCAAACAAATTTTGTTTTGCTTCGAAACCAACATCTGCTCTCAAATTTTCCTCAATTATTCTAAACTCGGTCAAAAAAGCAAGTCACTATTTGTCTTATTGTACCTAAAGTTTATAAACTCTTGTTAATTAATGTCATTTAAGTTATCTTTTTTTATGGACAGCCTGGACACACACTGGGAGAAAACATCAATTATAACTTTTGTCGGAAGTTGCATGTGCAATTATATTTTGGGTCATTTTTAACAATATAAACTATCACTTTATGTTCGTAGAAATAGACAAACTCGTATTCGATCAGAATAATCAAAAAATAGAAGTAAAAAAACAAACAGAGTGAAAGACGTAAAGAAAATGTCTTTGAACAAAGTAGAAGAAGAGCCGATCTGTCGTCTGTCTCATCCAGCTGATCCTCACACCCTCTCCCGTCGAACTGACACAAAGCCTTCAGTTAATTGTTTTGTAGGCTCATGCAGCAACGAAAAGAGTTTTCGTAAAAAATCTTATTATTACTGTACCACTTGTGATGTAGAGTTCCATGAAGAGTGTTACTCGTGCCCAAGGAAGATGACACACCCTTATCACCCACAACATCCTCTTATTTTCAGTATTAGAAACGGTCAAGACCCTCAACATCCTCAAGGAATCATATATGATAGCAACATACATGACTGGCTTGTCATAGGAGTCGGCATACCTAATTATGATAACATTTTCGATCATTGTACTTGGTGTGGAAATTTTTTGGAAAAACACGTTTTTCTCTACCGATGCTCAGTCTGTAAGTTCATATTGGATCTCTCTTGTTCCAGTAAATTTCCACTTCCTACTATCTCACATCCAAAAAGTCATCACCATTCACTTGTTTTCCTTCCTCGACCACTTTTACATCCATGTGATGCTTGTGGATTAGTCGAAAGATCGGATCCAAGTTATGCTTGTTTTCAATGTAACTATGTGGTCCATAAGAGTTGTATAGACTTACCACGAGTCATAAAACTCACTCGTCATCCTCATCGTCTTTCCTACACTCCTTTTTTTTCACCAACCACAATTTCACTTTGTCGTATTTGCTACAAACCAGTTGATACCAAGTGTGGCACATATTCTTGTAATCATGATGATTGCTCTTACATAGCCCATTCCAAATGCGCAGCACATGTAGATGTGTGGGATGGTAATGAACTAGAATGGGATCCCGAAGAATTTGGAAAAACTACTGAAGATGTTGCATCGTTCAAGAAAGTTGGTGATGATTTGATAAAGTACTTTTGTCATGAACATCCTCTAAAGCTTGAGAAGTACGATGTTGTTCGTGACAGGGATAAACAATGCCAAGCGTGCATCCTTCATATCGACTCTCGAGATTTCTACAACTGCTTGCATTGTAATTTTTGTCTCCACGAGGTATGCGCCAATCTTCCTCAAAAACTAGATCATTCATTGCATCATCACACTCTTCTCTTAGATCCAACTTCTCCACAGAACTACGAATCCCTAGAATGTTCTGCTTGTCTTTGAGTGTCTGCTGGTTTTAGGTACAAGTGCTTCCATGATGATTGTAGGGTGGGTTATCACTATCGTGTAAAGTTTGAGGTCGATTTTAGATGCATCTTAGTGCCTGATTACTTCATACACAAATGTCATGAACATCCCTTGTTCATTCCTATCTCTAGTTACAGGGTTGAGATTGAATGTAAACGTTGCAGAGTCAGACATAATTACCATCTTCAGTGTAGTCAATGTGAATATGTTATATGTTATAAGTGTGCGACGATTCCAGATAAGCTACACAACAAATATGATGAAGTTCCTCTCTCCCTCTGTTATGGAGAAGACTCTGATGAAACATATTGGTGCGAGATATGTGAGACAAAACTGAATCCAAGAGATTGGTTCTATACATGCAACAGACCTTACATCACTATTCACTTTGATTGCGTATTTGGGGAATTCGCATACATGAAGTCAGGCTATGTATATATTTACAAGACAGTTTATACAGATGAAGTTGTCAATGTGGAAATTATTTCCAACAATATTAATACTCGAGGGATTTGTAGCTTCTGTATGAAGCGTTGTGCGAGTTCTGTTTTCTTGAAGTCGTTTGGCGAAAGTTTTTGTTCGTGTTTCTGTTTAGATATGTTTTCGGCTGAGGAGCAAAGTTTTCGAAAGTTTTTATGAAGTTTTTGACAATTGTCTGTGTCTGTTTTATTTAGTCTTGTAAGATTTAATAAAATCCTTTTGAATTTGGTAACAACCTATCTCTTATTATTCAGTTTACTGTTACGCAATAATATTATCACAAAGATTTTTTGTTGATTGAAATAGTTTTGTAGATGTCAGTCCAAGCAATTTTAATAGAAGGATCAGTAGGGAACAATGATAGCAATGGTTTCGAATCAGTTTAAACACACGACATTGGATTGGTTAAGGTTTTCTACGAAAATTACGGACTACGTAAAATAGTTTTGTAATTGTAACAAAAGTACACAGTGACAAGGAGTTTGTGGTCAAGTGGTAAGACCGAGATTGGTCACCCCTACATAGATATAAGCTCATGTTTTCGGTTCATTTAAATATCCGAAGGTGAAAGTTTATATGTGGGTTGCACCACCTCAGGAGAATAGTTCAGACCTTCCCATAAAGTTTGGGAATTCATGAGTTACAAAAACAAGTACTTAGTACTTACTTGACACGAAAGAAACCAATATTGTCGATTACGCACACGTGTATATTGGTTACAATTGGACATAACTGAAACATGTATATATATAGATTCCAACTTCACTCAACATAGAGGTACATGTTGTGTTTTCTAACAATGTCTTTTGGATCTAATTAGACAAAACTAATCTTTACAGTTTCCTTTCAAAACTACTCAACTACAAGTGCTTCACTTCAAAAGTATAAAGTTACTTAATGCACTTTTGTACTGCAAAGATAAATAATATTTACAATTTTATACAAACAGCAACATTACCAGCTTATTCCCACCACTTCTTTTAATCAAAATATGGTTGAACATATATTTGTTTAATTTTAACCAATTTTATGGTTGAAAAAAACGAGATGATCAATTATTGTTCAAAAACTTTGACCATGGTAAAAAATTGTTAAAAGATGTCGACCAAATGTTGCCTGTGGACAATAAGAACTCAATCATTTCTCACCATTTTTATAGTCATTTATGTTCCTCAATATTTGATATTTTTATCAATTTTTTTGATATAATTAAACATGTTTTAATGCTATAATAGTTTCAGTTGTGAGTTTGACAATAACAATTAATGCTTAATCGGCCTATGTCAATTTTATTGCACTAAATTAATAAAGTTATATATGTCGAGCCTCGATAGTCCAAGTGGCAATTTGCCGACTGAGTTCTGGTAAACTGATGGTTCGATCCTTCTTCTTCTCACTTTGGTGAGATCAAAAATGGTCACCAGACCACGTGACAAAAAATAATTAAAGCTGTATATAAAAAGTTATTTATTTATATGTATAGTCTATCTTAATCAATGTAAGAGCTTAAATTTAGCTTGTTTTGGATCTACCCACAGAATTTAGCTTGTTGATGTTGTTTATTTAGCTTGCTTTGGAGTTTTTCTTGTTCCTTCTGATTTGACAAGAAGATCAAGAACTCCATTTGACAAAGAGGATTATGTCCATAATTATGTCTTCACTGCTACGCTCTCCCTGTAGTTTCATTCATTTGCATGATCTCTTATCTTACTCAGGGCAAAACTTATTTCATTTGCTTTGCATCTAATAACTTACTCAGGGCAAAACTTTCTCTCTACCAATGACCAAATTAAAACAAAAGTAAATAGGTTCAAGTCACTACATGGTACCGTACAAGTGCAAATTGTGGAGTGAAACTGACTGAAGAGAGACCCTCTGATTAGTGAGGAAGGTCCCCAAACGCTCGTAAGGGAACCATTTCACCTGAATAGACTTGAGAGATTTCTCGGCTTCTTCGTCTTCTTTGATGATAAAAAGTCGCTCCCCTCTTTGCTAGATGCTGGCTGACTTGATTTCTCAATAACTTTTAAAAGATTGCTCATAGATTTGTCAGAAACAAAGCTGTGATTAGCTTCTTGAATATCCTTGGTAGGTATGTCGTTGCATTTCACTTTCTGTCTCTCCTTAGAATGATTCTTTGATGTCTCTTTCTTAGGCGGTTCAGAGACGGGTGCTTTTTTGCTACGTGGTCTTTTTATCTTTTCGACTAGATACTGATTCTTTGCTGGACCAGAGAGTTTTGAGTCTGGACATACCTCAGTCTCTTGGTTGTTCTTCTGCTCACTCTCTGCTCTCGACCTCTTCAAAATCTGTAGAATATGGGCTGGAGCTTGACTGTTGTTATACTCCATTGACGGTGTAGAAATGACCATCTCATCCTTCTTCATTGACTGTGTAGAAATGACCATCTCATCCTTCTTCTTCATGCAAGACACTGGAACAATTTGATTTCTGGCACTCTGTTTCTTCTTGATTGAGTTTAGCTGTTTGATGACAATACCTTCTCTGATGGTGTCCATAATGATTTTACCAAGAACAAAGCTTATTTCGTATGGATTTCCTTTCCCAAGTGAGAGATAATCAATAGAAAATCCCTCTTTTTTGCTTTCAAATGATTCCACATCGCTCAATCTAGCAAACCATTCTGCTACATCTCTCCCCTTTCTCTTCGGTATAACCACCTGCGAAACCACATAAGTCAATTATGACGCCAACAACTAGGTTAAGAAAAACCTGAAGCAAATATCTGAGATCGTTGATAAAAGACAATTTTTTTTGCTAGGTTGATTTGAGCACAAGACCAAAGATAAATTAGCAAACTTAAACGGAGTATATATGACTTAACACAATGAACCCTGTCATTAGTAAAGTGCACATTGAACTTACCAGACCAGAGAATTTGTAATCTGAGTATAGGTTTAAGGCTTTGCGGAGAGCGTCAATATCAGTCAGAATGTATTGAGTATCTTTTAATAGACATGTGAATTCTGAAACTGCTTCTGCAAGATCTTCATCAGATCTCTTTCTCGAAGATTTAGATATCTCAGGAGCGTATATAAGAACTGAATTTTCATGTTCTCTAGCAAATTTGACAGCCTTGCTCCAATTTCCATGGTAGAGCAAAGCAGCAAAGGCGCGCACTACAATGGCCTCTTGGGGGTTACGCACTAGTGCAATGTGAAAAGCCAACACTGCAATCCTGTTTTAAAAAGGAACTTTAATTAGAGCTCATTTAAGAAAAGATTCATATTCCTATTAATATAAGGAAATGACTCACCATAGTCTGGAATCAGCAGGTTGATCACAGGAAACCAATTTATCCATATTGGAGAATAACCTCTGCATCAAAAATAAACTAAGTCAGAAATGGGTTCACCAGAAAATGCTACTTGCATGACGACATCACGTACCACTAACATCAAGGAACTTGAAAGAGATGTTTCACTAGCTTGATCCAGGTAAGCTGCCTGAAATTTATATTCATCCAAGTTAAAATTGTATATGAAAAAGAAACGAGTTCAAGATTTACGAATAAGCAAATGACATACCTGAAATGGAAGTAACACGTGAAGTAATTTGAACTTCATGAGAAGAAGAATTGAAGGCGCAGAAGCTCCATATGCGAGCATATAATTCATTTCCAAGAGTAACCTAAACTGAACAAAGGGAGAGCATGATTGTAACATAGCTAAGACCATGAACATATTATGAAACATAAAGGCGGTGATTCCAAACATATCCAAATTCAAGCAGTCAAAGTACCTGGCCCATATTTGCAACGGAGGATACAAATTCAGGTATTGCTGTCTCAACATCCTTTGATAATGATAAACCCAATCGTGCTGCAATTCTTAACCCCCTAAGAATTCTAGCTATATAAGGAAAAAACCATGACATTAAACTAAGTAAAGTACCTTGTCTAGATACAAAGCCGTGAGGACAATAAGTAAGGCATACCACAATCTTCCTTAAATGACAAATGCGCAGGGACAAGTGTACGAAGCTGCATTGGCATTACCAACAACGGTTAATAACAATATATATATCCACAAT
The DNA here is from genome assembly GCA_009757365.2 of Lepidium campestre. Taxonomy (NCBI): domain Eukaryota; kingdom Viridiplantae; phylum Streptophyta; class Magnoliopsida; order Brassicales; family Brassicaceae; genus Lepidium; species Lepidium campestre. The sequence goes on from WJSH01004774.1 coordinate 14,981, forward strand.
GAGTAATCAATGCTAGTCACCTTTAAATCCGTCAAGTCTTCAATTCCATTGGTGTAGTCATAAATTTTAAGATCAAAGGGATCATAGAACAAACTGCACCAAGATTTGAAAACAAAATTAAGTTGGTGTGTATGATGCAACCGGACAAACAACAGTCCCTTCCAGTACAAGCAAATATTTCAGAAACTACACCTGTTAACTGTGAAATCTCGCTGCAAGCTATTTCTCCAAAGATTGCAATCTTTTACATCCCAACCAGAATACATATTGAAGGGGCTCTTATTCTTGTTTGCCTCAATATCCAACGGAACACCAGATTTCTCTTTGGATTTCCTCAAATCATTTTCTTGCTCACTGTCACTATGTGCCACAGTATCAAAACTGGATACCTATAAGAGGAATGTCAAGGAATACACAGAAAGAAAAATGTCCAAAGCATATGGGAAGTCTGAAATTAGACAAAACCCATGTAAAGGTCAGAATACTGACCTCAATTATCGAACCTCCCATCCACACATGACAAATAGGAAACCGTTTTCCAATAACCTGAGCACGATGAAACAGCCGCCGGATCTACAATACAAAGGATATGAGTGAAGCAATAATCAAACATAAGGTCCTGAACAAAGTAACAAAACTAGAAAATCAATCTACTAAACCTGCTTTAGATTAGCTGTAGTGATCACATCATAGTCTTTTGGTACTCTATGAAGTATCAAATCCCTTACACATCCACCCACAAGGTAGGCATCGAAACCTGAGAAAATGATCAAACAGTTCAGCTTCTTCTTATTCTTCTACACCAATGCTAACAGTAAAACCTGAAACAAACAGACCTTGACGTCTAAGGAGTCTCAAGACATTCAAAGAGGATTCTGGGATCATTGAATTTCTAATTCCAGCATCACTTGCTCGTATCTTCTTCCACTTTGATTTATCAACTGTTACAAACAAAAAGAAAAGAAACTTTAACATAGAACATGTACTTACGTTCTGAACCAGCTTAGTGTATCACACAAACACAACATCACCTGAATTTATATCATCATCAATCACCGGACGAACACTAGAACACTTCTCCATAGTTCCCTCAGCAAGCGTGCTACTACTCTAAAGACCAGAATATACCCGCAGATGAAGTGTTTGAGCAATTGCCACAGAGAGAATACCTAACCAAAATGAGACAGTCCAAAGAGGAAATACAAACCCACCTTGGAGTAGAACGCAGCTAGAGTTTGAGAACGAAATAACACGTTTCCTTTGCGCCTAACAAAACCCGCCATGGCAATGACTCGAAATCATGGTTCTTTAGGCGCCACAAGTAGAACCATTTTTGCAAAGTCGCGACCTTTTAGGGTTCAATTGCAAGTTTAGTGACGACTGTATCTACCGAACCAAAGTTCACGCCCGGTACGGTTTAGGTACCAATCCCGGTTTCTCGGATTTTAATATCGCTAAACCGAAATTTCTGCTTGGTTATATATAATTTGGTCGAGTTTCATCGGAAGAGTTTGAGAAATCACTCCTGAAATTGTCTGTTACACAAGCTTATTGCAACACTCGTCAAACGATGTTATAGATGTTCGGATGATAAACTTTTTGAAGCATAAAGTAAATATCTAATACGAGTACATATTACTGTGTACAACACATTGCCTGTTCTATGTATTCCCAAGTTTCCTTTTGATCTTATACCACAAGAAAATCACACCACATCAAAAGCTACAATAAATTTTAGAGAGCTATTGTGTATCATTCACTTCAGTCTCCTTCAGGGGACAATCACAACTGTTTCTTCCTCTTCTCCAAGTATGAATGGCTTCTCTGGAAGTTCAATAAAGCCCAGACCAAATGCCTCAGACCAATCTCAGGCCACAGAGCAGCTGGAGAGTAGAGCTGGGAATTACCTGTCTGCCATAAGAGGAAATTGCTCAGCCTCGTCTCTCCTGAACTCCTGATGAGTATATCAGGATCCGGAGCCACCCTCATCTGCATATTCTCCTCAATATTTACCAACTCTATCCTCTTCTCCTGTTCTATTCTTTCTATATTTGTATCTGTATCCTCATGTGTATAACTAGCAGACGCTTTAATATCATCTGCCTTGTTGAGACAAGTTTTCTTGACAGCTTGTACTATCTCATCTGTCGAGTTATAAGCAATGCAGACCAGAAGAACTACCCGACTATTCTTAGCTGTGGCATTCATGACTTTTTCTGCAGCAGCTCTCACTTGGTCATTTAGAAGCGCCAAGTTACCAATAAAATAGACCCGAATCCCATACTGATGCACGATACTCTCTTTCTCAAGCAAAGCATTTATCTTTTCCAGCATCAAATCCATTAAAGATTGAACCTCCTCAGGTTGCCTTCTAAAATTATCTATGCTAAATGCATATATAGTTACATACTTGATACCCATCTCGTAGCAGTATTGCAATATTGACATGAGCGCAGAAAACCCAGCTTTATGACCAGACCCATCTTCTAGACTGCGCTTTTTTGCATATCTTCGATTTCCATCCATGATAAAGGCTAGATGATTAGGCATTGGACCCATCGATATGACCCGAAACAAACATTTTCTCGAAATCCCACATATATGCTTGAGCAGTTGACTAATTTCACCACCCACACGTGTTAATTGACCCCCAAGTTCAGCCATATGAGACTCAACCTTCAAGATCTCTGCAGCCTAAGAGAAAAGGACGACAAAAGTACCCAAAAAACAAAGAATCAGAATTCCTAGAGCAAAAACAAGATTTATCTACAGCACAAGTAGCAATCTATATCATCTTCATAATGAAAAGTGAGTTCTACAGAAACCTTGACAATACATACTAGTTAACATGTATCATTCTAACTATGCAAATTAAAGCAGCATCAATGATGCCAAACCAAGATCCTCTCAGAACAACTTATTTTACAACACTAATAAAAGCCTCCCCTTGATTCATACTAATATTACATGTAGAAATATCTATTTTCAACATATGAGTTATAAGATGTATAACAAATTCTACAGTGTTTCCCAGAATTAGGTGAAGAGTTTCAATTCCTTTATCAGCAAACTGACGTCAACAAGAGAAGAGCTTTGGCTTTCAAAACAAAGCCAAAAATAGCAGAAACTCATGGAATTAAAATATCCCTTGAATACAAACCTATATAAAAACCTCAGTTGTTACATCATCAATTTAGGGTTTTGCCCTCGAAACCGAGTACTGATATGAAATCCTCACTCACAATATCGAACAGAAGAAGAACAAACACCCTGTAAATTTGCATGCTTTCGAATTTCAGCAACATAAGCCCCACTGATGGATTACAAGGATTAATCAAGATATTCAGAGAATAGGAAACAAAACACCATTATCAGAGAACACTTGAAATTCCAAAGCAAGTATTATCCAGGAAAATCGACAAAATTCGATCCTACCTGAGAGATATCGAAATCAACCGCCTAGCTTGAAAAGTAAATCGAATTGACGAACAAAAGGAGGAAGATTTCCAAAACAGAAGCTCTCCACTCTTTGGATCATAAAAAGATGAAATCTGTTCTTCAAAAGCAGTTGACGGCGCGACCGCGATGCTCCGTTGAAGAGCGAGCTGTGACTGTGAAAAGAAAGGTAGATACAGGAAAAGGGGAGAATATTTACCAGGGAGAAAAAAAATGAAGGGATAAACCGGTACCGGTTCAACCCGGTTTGGCTTTTTGTATCTCCTTACTACAGTATTTTGAGGCTTATTTTACAAATCAAAGCATATTAATTTCGTTTGGGTTTTTCAAATTTTCAAAAACTAATGACGTAAATTTTTTTATCCACAAAACTTGATTCATAAGCCAATTCTTTTTTTAATTTACAAATTATAGTAAAAAAGAATCGAATTTTGATATCTGAGTCATTAGTTGAATCATCATAACTATCAAACTGAACAAACTCGACAAACACAATATTACAGTAAAACCTCTATAAATTAATAATGGTGGGACTTTGAAAAATTATTAATTTAGAAAAGTATTAATTTATAGAAATATTCATACAAAATATTATAAAATTTTATATTCATTCCATAAGTTTCTTAACTATACTTTACTTTAAAATTATTTTTTATTAGAGCTTCAGATTATTTTTTAAAAAAGATTTTCTGTTAAAGCTTTCTAAATTTTTAAAAATACTTTGGTATTAATATTTTATTTTTCTTATATAATTTTCAATATTTGAAAATACCTACACATAAAAACATAATTATTACATTTATAACTATTCATATCAATGTTATAACTTTTAAATACATATCAATAAGATAACAATAGATATTTTAAAAGCAATATAAAAAATTAGATATAAGGTCTTACCAAAATTTTAACTTTAAGAAAAAATAAACAACATTAATATCATATTTTTTAAGTTATAATATTAAATATATATACCTAATATTTATAATTATTAATTTATGATATTATTGGGACTATATTTTTACATAGGAGTTTCAAAATAATTATTATCTTATTAATTTATTAAATTTGAT